>CM024246.1:8767134-8916968 GCA_013421045.1 Propylea japonica | reverse complement strand
TAACCAGAGACAGCGCCAGAGATTTTACGCCCCGGCAAAAGTTTATTCAGAATAAATTGAATATAAATTAGTCTGATTTGTAGCTTATACAGGTAAGCGGTATGCAGCAAGGTAATAAAAAATGCAACTTCCCAGAACTTATTACTGTTTTCGATATTGTCGTAGAAAAAGTAAATTTTTTCTGAAATCAAGGAATGAAGGAATAGATTACTACTTAATTTTTTCAATCGGTTAAAGAGAAAATAAACATTTCGTATCAATGATTTTATATATAGTTATAAAAAAAATACTTTCGGTTTTTGTTTTGAAAGACAACATACCTCGATAAAATCTAATAATTTTTTCCCTTGTATAATAAATATTTTTTCTATATGACTAAAAAAACGACGATTTAATAGGGAAGAAATATAACTTTTCACGAAATTAATCCGGCAGAAAGTGAGTACTTTTTTCCCAGATATATATACACTCACTTTTTTCCCGGGAAAAAAAGTATTTCGAGAAAAGTTATGTTTTATTACTTGTCAACAGAGATAAAATGTCGAATTAGGATTAGATATACGAACGAGCTTGATCCTTTTGTGCTCTTTGATGTGGGTTGTTTGTGAAAGCCATAAGCAAATAATATAGGTATGTCTTGTATGATTTGGGTACAAAGGGTAGAATATACAACCTGGCATTGGACGATTGCAATAAATTATCTTCATATTCTTTTATTCTAGGCCATCCATGCTCATGGTCATCACTGGTTCTGGTTCGTATGAATTGCTATGTAAATCATAAATCTTGTTCTTCAACAAATTTAATGTAATTTGTTATTTTACTGGTTATATTGTCCCGAATACTAATTAAAATATTATTTCACCATCATGTTCACAATGTTGCCTATATTGATCACAAAGTAACCTTTTTGAGTTTAGCAACGTGCGAAATGTAAGATAGGTCATGTTTTTATTTTCAATAGTTTGTGATAAATTTAATCGTAGAGGAAGATGAAAATTATACCTACTTTATCTTTGTCTCCGATTGAATTCACTGAAAGAAGTGATGAGAATAAAAACGCGACCGTAAGATTTTCGATTGATTCGAATTTTATCACCATAACGAAAAAATTAGACAATTATTAGTTCCTCATGTGGCCGCAGATGTCGCTTTCAGTAGTTGGCCACTCAAAATGGCCGCCAATTTGTTTTCACAGAATAATGAGGACTTCGCATTTTTTTTTTATATGTTCTGTGGTTGTACGTCAGACCATTTCAAAACCTGCAGTGTGGTGCGCGAGTGGACTGACGAGCAAAAATGGATAATAAACCAATAAACCCGGATATAAATGATCCGGGTTTATTGAACTTTACCGAGCCCACCCTTCTTTGCGGAAGATGAAAGATGAAAAATTATGAATTGGACCTTCAGATAACAATTTTCAGTACAAGATAAATGTTTTTGCAGGTTTCTGATATGATTTTCCCGAAGGCTTGAGGTGAATTCGAGCGGGAAACTTAAAATCTTCGAAACTTTGGCCCGCTGCTAAAAATCCCAAAATTGCAGTCAATCTTTCCTCAGCACTGATTGCCTGGCGTAAGCTGGTGCTCACTTTACTGATACCTGCTGAAACCATGGGCGCAGCCAGGGGGGGCCCGGGCCCCCCCGAGATTTTTTTTGCATGTAAACTTTTCTACCTGTATATCAACCTGAACGAATTCAAGCTGGCATATACAGGGTGTTTCATCATAAACTGGACAAACATATATTTTCGTGTAGAGGACATCGGGAGAATCATTTTGCCTTATACAATATATCCCGTTTTCGAAGCATAAGCGAGAAACAGGGTGTCAAACGTCATTTTTGAGCCAGATTCTTATGAGTGTGGTCAGTTATGTATAACACTTGGTGTAACGGTTTTGGTCAAATCTCAGTAGTTTTGGGTCCTCTATTCAGTTGACGAACTCCGAAAAAAAATTTACAAAATGGCGAAAGACCTGCAATGTTCCAATTTTTTTGCGGTTGTCAATTGACTTTTGTTTTCTGAATGAACACAATTTTCTAAATCTAAATTTTCAAAAATCGAACACAAATTTTTTTTTACATGTCTACAGCGATGGATAAATTTCACTCGAAACGGATGAAATTTTGTACAATTGTACTTCTTGAATTATCAATCACGAATAGGAAAACAGAATTGTGAAATATCGAACGGTCTCGTTACTACAGTCATTCAAATGTTTCGTTCGGACCTCTGAAATGCTGAAAATAAAATTGTTTTGGGTTCTAGAATCAAAATAATTAAATTATTGGCATGTCTTAACATTTTAGATGAATTTAAGCGAAAAAATCAGTGAAACTTAGTTGTTACTCGAAACGACGTAGGTATTAAATAGGGAAATGGCACTGTTCTAAGGATATTAATATTCGTTGCCAGGCAACGGTAGTTCGTAGTTCATAGAGTTTGACTACTGGCTAAATTATATTCACTGAAATTAAAATACCAGTCCAGCTCTATGAACTACGAACTACTGTTGCCTGGCAACGAATATTAATATCCTTAGAACAGTGCCATTTCCCTATTTAATACCTACGTCGTTTCGAGTCCCAACTAAGTTTCACTGATTTTTTTCTTATAAATTCATCTAGAATGTTTAAACATGCCAATAATTAAATTATTTTGATTCTAGAACCCAAAACAATTTTATTTTCAATATTTCAGAGGTCTGAACGAAACATTTGAATGACTGTAGTAACGAAACCGTTCGATATTTCACAATTCTGTTTTCATATTCGTGATTGATAATTCAAGAAGTACAATTGTACAAAATTTCATCCATTTCGAGTGAAATTTTTTCATCGCTGTAGACATGTAAAAAAAAAATTGTGTTCGATTTTTGAAAAAATTTTTTCACAGAAATTCTAAGAAAATTATGTTCATTCAGAAAATAAGAGTCAATTTGACAACCGCAAAAAAATTTTGAACATTGCAGGTCTTCCGCCATTTTGTAAATTTTTTTTCGGAGTTCGTCAACTATTCTGAATAGAGGACCCAAAAATATTGAGATTTGACCAAAAACCATTACACCAAGTGTTATACATAACTGACCACACTCATAAGAATCTTGCTCAAAAATGACGTTTGACACCCTGTATCTCGCTTATGCTTCGAAAACGGGATATATTGTATAAGGCAAAAATGATTCTCCGATGTCCTCTACACGAAAATATATGTTTGTCCAGTTTATGATGAAACACCCTGTAAATATATTTTTACTATTATATTGCTTCTTTACCTATAATATTATTTATTTTTATTTTTTATAGTTATTTTAATTGTATAGATATAAGATTTATAAAGTTAGATTTATTTAATATATTTTTATTATTTTATGATAATAATAGTATTTTTAGTTAAATTACCTATATTTTTATTTCATAGCACAGGTATCAGTAAAGTGAGCACCAGTTTACGCCAGGCAATCAGTGCTGAGGAAAGATTTACTGCAATTTAGGATTTTTGGCAGCGGGCCAAAGTTTCGAAGATTTTAAGTTTCCCACTCGAATTTCACCTCAAGCCTTCGGGAAAATCATATCAGAAACCTGCAAAAACATTTATCTTGTACTGAAAAATTGTTATCTGAAGGTCCAATTCATAATTTTCATCTTTCATCTTCCGCAAAGAAGGGTGGGCTCGGTAAAGTTCAATAAAACCGGATCATTTATATCCGGGTTTATTGGTTTATTATCCATTTTTGCTCGTCAGTCCACTCGCGCACCACACTGCAGGTTTTGAAATGGTCTGACGTACAACCACAGAACATATAAAAAAAAAATGCGAAGTCCTCATTATCTGTGAAAACAAATTGGCGGCCATTTTGAGTGGCCAAATACTGGAAGCGACATCTGCGGCCATATGAGGAACTAATAATTGTCTAATTTTTCGTTATGGTGATAAAATTCCAATCAATCGAAAATCTTACGGTCGCGTTTTTATTGTCATCACTTCTTTCAGTGAATTCAATCGGGGACAAAGATAAAGTAGGTATAGTTTTCATCTTCCTCTACGATTAAATTTATCAAACTATTGAAGATAAAAACATGACCTATCTTACATTTCGAACGTTGTTTAACTCAAAAGGTTACTTTGTGATCAATATAGGCAACATTTGTGAACATGATGGTGAAATTAATATTTTAATTAGTATTCGGGACAATATAACCAGTAAAATAACAAATTACATTAAATTTGTTGAAGAACAAGATTTATGATTTACATAGCAATTCATACGAACCAGAACCAGTGATGACCATGAGCAGTGGATGGCCTAGAAAAAGAATATGAAGATAATTATTGCAATCGTCCAATGCCAGGTTGTATATTCTACCCTTGTACCCAAATCATACAAGACATACCTATATTATTTGCTTATGGCTTTCATAAAACAACCCACATCAAAGAGCACAAAAAGGATCAAGCTCGTTCGTATATCTAATCCTAATTCGACATTTTATCTCTGTTGACAAGTAATAAAACATAACTTTTCTCGAAATATTTTTTTCCCCGGGAAAAAAGTGAGTGTGTATATATCTGGGAAAAAGTACTCACTTTTCTGCCGGATTAATTTCGTGAAAGTTATATTTCTTTCCCTATTAAATCGTCGTTTTTCTAGTCATAGAATAAAATATTGTATTATACAAGGGAAAAAATTATTAGATTTTAGATCGAGGTTATGTTGTCTTCCAATGCGAAGCGGAGGGTGACAAAAACCGAAAGTTATTTTTTTTATAACTATATATAAAATCATTGATAGAAATGTTTATTTCTCTTTAACCGATTGAAAATATTAAGTAGTAATCTAATTCCTTCATTCTCTTGATTTCAGAAAAAAAAATTACTCTTTCTACGACAATATCGAAAACAGTAATAAGTTCTGGGAAGTTGCATTTTTATTACCTTGCTGCATACCGCTTACCTGTATAAGCTACAAATCAGACTAATTCATATTCAATTTATTCTGAATAAACTTTTGCCGGGGCGGTAAAATCTCTGGCGCTGTCTCTGGTTATTTTGGGTATGGTCAGCCATGAAACATATTTTGTTAGAATCGTGTTTTGGTCATGATCATGTTTTAATTGGGAATTTTCCAATGAAATCCTCGTAGTTCTTCATCCAGGAATACAAAAAATACAAATACAATAAATACAAATAATTGATACGAAATGCTTGTTTTCTCTTTAACCGATTAAAAAACAAAGCAAGTAGTAACCGAAAGTTCAATGTTTTCAGATCATATATCCCTCGAAGAATTATTCCCAGGGCGTAGCCAGAAATTAATTTCGGGGGGGGGTTTTGACATTTGGCAATTGACTATGTAGGTGCCGGGAATTGTGAGGGTCGCTTTCTGTAGCAAGTATTTGTTGTTTTTAAGAATTCAATAATCTTTTCCTAGTTCGGAAACAATATTCAAATGGATATTCCTGGTTAGGTTAGGTAAACCTATTTTTCAAATTGGTTCCGTGCACGTTTGACAACTGACAGCACATCGGAGGTATAACAACCCTACTTTTCCTATGTAAATCATAGCAAAAAACGAGAGATTTTGGTTTTTTTTCTCAAGTGTTTCAGTTGATTATTGCTTCTTGGACTGAAAAATTGTGAAAATGGACCTATAAAATTGTTTTAATAAGTTCAGATCATATTCATCGAGGACGATATGTAGAAAATATCAGTTTTGTGTATTCACCCTTGTCAACTGTAGAAGGAAGATATTATCCATCTGGCCCTTTTCAGAAATAAAATGTATCCTGATATTATCAGTTATTCAGTGTGAAACAGAATGCTGCTGCAGTGAATCATATGATATTTTTCTACAACCGTCAAAAAAGACAAGGTTCGCGCATTGGCAAGAATATGCAAAGTGACCTTTTTTTCATTTCCCTTGTTACTATGACACCGTGCGCGAAAGTAGTGTGCGAAATACTTACTTCGCACACTGCATGAAAACTATATGGGATTTTTTATATTTTAACTTGTAAATTTCTTGAAATCCACGTTTTTTTAACATTGAGTGTTGCTTCAAAATAGACTATATTGCCCATAGTTATAATACCTAATTACTTGATTTGGAAAAAACAGTTCAAAACAGTCAATTTTTTTTCAATTAAGCTAAGCGTTTTGTAGAAAAAATTTTGGTTTGCCTCTCATGCGCGAAATACTTTGGTGATCTCGACATTTTTTCAACTCGGCTGCGCCTCGTTAAAAAAATCAGTTCTCGACACCCAAAGTAGCATTTCGCGCTCTAGATACAAAAATACAACTATTGTTAAGGTAAGGTAGCTCCATCGGAGTGCTCACTTGCAGCGGTCGGCAACTGGAACGTATGTGAAAATATGTGACAAAAAAAACATTAAAAATCAGTTAGTCGAATTTTGTATGCCAGCCGATACGTTCGCTAATCGCTCCGCTCAACTTACTAATTTACGCTTTGCTATAGAAATATTTCGCTAAAACGTGAATTCAAATATTCACTATTACTCTTAGACGAGTAACGCCAAATACTTGTAGTTAAGTGCTACAAAGTGCTATAAAAACGTTAAGAACTCTACGTGTAAAGACTTTGTGGTGAACCTCTCTCAAGAATATTCCAGAAAGTCCAAGAAAGAAGATCACTGAATAGGCCTATTCAAGAAGACCATCCCAGCAGAACTTCTGGAGGACCACGTAAGTGGATACCGGTGTTTTCTTTCTCTTTTATTACCGGTCGCCTTGAAACAGAAACAAGAAATAGTCAATTACAGTCCACTTTTAGCTTTCCAAAATCTTGAGCTATTTTACTGCAACATTTGATCCTTCGAGCCTCATATTTTGTTTTTTGTTTCAAATTTTGTACAAATTTCTGGTAGAAGTTCACTGCAAATGCACACAAACTCGCTTTAATTCAATTCCGCATATTTTTTATTAGATTCGCTTGATCATTTTTCATATTTTCCGCTAGTTTCCTTAATTTAAGGACGCATCTGACCTTGAGAGATTTCAAATTTTGAAATCTATCAACGTGAAGAATTTCCAAATTATTAGTTTCCGCCATATTACCGCTAGACACCGCAGGTGGGAGAAAGCAGTGTCTGTCCCCTCTACATCAGTTTGCGCAATAAACGAAAATTTATTCTTTGCGACTAAGAGCGCCCTCGCATTCAATAATTATTTTCACTTTACATTGTCATTTCTGAGTTTGTTTATACTTTCAATATGGACAAAATGAAAAGATATAGGACGTATCGTAACACCGCAATTAGTGATATACACACTTTATTTGATTTATCACAAAGGGCTAGGTCGGATAAAACTCTTTGTTCTTTATTTAGAGTGAGAAGTGAGGATATTCAACAAATTTACGATGATTTTCATAAACAACATAACGCAATTATTTCTCTGGTATTAACAGATGAAGAAGCGGACGTTGAAAAGGAAAACGTGATACGTGAGGGTTTTTTATCAGATTATTACACCGTTAAAGCAGCGCTAGTTGATTTATTCGATGATACAGGGTTGAGTGCAGTGAAAACTTCAAGTAATTCAAGTTCATCTTCTTCTAATGTTCGGCTTCCGAAAATTGATCTTACGAAATTTGATGGTCAATTCAAAAACTTTGCAACTTTTCATGATCAATTTAATGCTTTGATTCATAAAAATAAAAGTTTAAGTGACATAGAGAAATTTACGTATTTAATATCATCTTTGGAAGGACAACCCTTATCGCTTATACGATCTATCCCACTCACCGAAACTAATTATACACAAGCATATGAAGCAATTGTATCTCGATATTCTAATATTCGTCTCAGAGCCCAAAGTCATTGGGTTGAAATTGAAAATTCTCATAAAATAAATGCTCAAACGCCAGGAGCTCTCCGAAAACTATTGGATACTTTTACTGAGAATTTAGCCGCCCTAAAAACGTTAGGTTTTCCAACTGAACAGTGGGATTTTGTTATGTTAATGCTGCTTTTAAATCGTCTTGATGTTGATACTGTTACCAGATTTGAAACGGAACATGGTTCTTCTGAGGTTCCTCAATATAATAAATTAATTGAATTTTTGAATAAACAGTGCATTGTTCTAGACACATTGGCTTCTCCGCAAATAACACGTAATAAAAAACCGCTCCCAATACAATCACAAATGAAGGTTCCCCGCTCTAATGCTTTTCATATCCATAAATCGCCAGCTATTAACTGTATTCTTTGCAAAAAAGAGCATTCGCTTTATACATGTTCTGCCTTTAAAAATAAATCAATTGCTGATCGCTACAACTTCTGTAAAAGTTCTCATTTATGCTTCAATTGTCTAAGTAGCGCTCATACTTTGAATTCATGTCGTTCCACTTACCAGTGTAAGAAATGTAACTCTAAATATCATCATACATTACTTCACCATGACAGGGGAAGTACTTCGCAAAATCGGGACGGATCAACTTCGACAAATAATTCAATTGCTGAAGATAAAAATACTTCGAGCTTTGTTGGTTCCGGTATAGACTCGGAACATAGTGATGTCTTGCTGGCTACTGCAGTCATAGATTTTAGTGACGGAAAAGGTAATTTTCTTCCGTTGAGGTGCCTGCTTGATTCGGGAAGTATGACATCTTTCATTACTGAAAAGGCTGTTAGAAAACTCGGTCTTAAAAGGTCTGAACATGTAATGGATATACAAGGAATTGAGTCTATGAAATCGCGAATGAATAAAGGAATAGTTTCGCTCACACTTAAACCTGCAAATAAGAACTCTCCACTTTTATTCACAGACGCTGTTGTTTTGACAAAAATTTGTGATAATTTACCTGCATACCACATACCGGGGAAAAATTGGTTACATTTGAATTCTGTGGATTTCGCGGATCCCAAATTCAATTGTCCTGGTACAATAGATGTTTTAATAGGTGCAGACATTTTCTCACAAGCGCTCGTTGGTGGCTCCATTTCGGGTGCATTCGATGAACCTGTAGCTATCAATACTATATTTGGATTTGTAATCATGGGAAAAATAAAAATTAATATGCCTACTCGGAATCTGTCACTTTTTTGCGATTCGTCGGTTATTTCGTTGGATAATATAATCACTAAATTTTGGGAAATAGAAAATGTCCCATCTGTGACAGCACTTAGTCCGGAAGATGAAATGTGCGAAAGACATTTTTTGGAAACATGTCATCGAAATGAAGTTGGTCGTTACATTGTATCTCTTCCCTTTAGGGATGAAATGAATAAACCTTCATTTCCAGGAATGCGCGATCATGCTATTTCTCGATTTTATACGCTGGAAAAACGCCTTCAAAGAAATCCCGAATTGAACCTTCAATATTCAATTTTATGCGAGAATATTTGAATCTTGGCCATATGGAATCAGTACCCAAGGATGAAATTTTTACTTCTGAATCATTTTATTTACCTCATCACTGTGTGCTTAAACCGGATAGCGCTACCACAAAGCTGAGAGTCGTCTTTAACGCTTCAGCTAAATATGCTGGAAACAAATCTCTCAATGAATGTTTAATGGTGGGAACCAAATTGCAAAAAGATATTTCACGCCTTTTATTGAATTTTCGCCTCAAACCTTTTGTTTTATGCGCCGATATTAAAATGATGTATCGTATGATCTTAATTGATCGATCTCAAATTGATTATCAGCGAATTATTTGGAGATTTTCACCGAATGACGATCTTCAAGATTATCGCCTCTTGACACTGTCTTTTGGGACAAGTCCAGCGCCCTTTTTGGCGCTACGAGTCCTGTTGAAACTTGTTGCCGATGAAGGCATACGTTTTCCATTAGCAGCAAAAGCTATTCGTGAACATTCGTACATTGACGATTTCGTACTTAGTTGCCAAACGATAGACGAAACTATCAGACTTAGAGATGAATTGATTTCTTTGTTGAAGCTTGGTGGTTTTGAACTGCGAAAGTTTTCAAGTAATGAACCAGCAATATTGGCTGATCTTCCTGAATCGCATTTATCACAATGTCCGATTTCATTTTCCAGTAACATAAATGAAGATTCTCCACTGAAAGTCTTGGGTTTGCAGTGGAATTCAGAACATGATTATTTTTCTTTCAAAGTGAAATCCATGGATAGTTTAGGTTGTACTAAACGAGTTATGCTTTCGGAACTAGCTCGTGTTTACGATCCACTGGGATTCTTAGCTCCTATAACTTTTTTCAATAAGTATCTAATTCAACGGTTGTGGATTTCAAACGTGGGTTGGGATGAAACTTGCATATTTGTCGGAATTGAGAATACCTAGATTGGTTATTCCATCAAGCAATAATTTTGTCGAAATACATGGCTTTTGTGACGCCAGTGAAAAGGGTTATGCCTGTGTTATATACATTCGCGCATTGCAAAACCAGGAAAATATTTCTACTCATTTTTTGTGTGCAAAATCTAAAGTTGCACCGATTAAAAAAATTACAATTCCTCGCCTGGAATTATGTGCTGCCGTTCTGCTCTCAAAGTTAATGCACAGTGTTTTGACGGGAATCGGAGGTCAGCTTAAAATAAATAGAATTTGTTTGTGGTCGGATTCTCAAATAACATTATATTGGATAAAGGCATCACCCCATCGATGGAAAACTTTCGTCGCTAATAGAGTTTCGTTCATTCAAGACAAATATCCGATAGAAAATTGGTTTCATGTAGATAGTTCGAACAATCCTGCTGATATAGCTTCAAGAGGTTCGTTACCATGTAATGTCATACATAATAGTTTATGGTGGGAAGGTCCATCATTTTTGCGCAGTTCAAAATTGCCCACTAACCATTTTTCCAGAAATGTTATTTTTCCAATGGAGGAAGAAAGAAAAATAGTTCATTTCACAACAATTCGATCAAAAAATATTTTGGATGATTTATTGAACAGAATGTCGTCATTTTCCTCCATTCAACATATTTTGTCTTATATTTTGAGATTCATTTTTAATGTTAAAAATCCTGATAAAAAAAGAACGGGAATGCTTACTATTCAGGAATTGTTTGAGAGTTTGAAGATGTTAGTAAAATATACACAACAACATCATTTCTCAAAAGAATTCGAACATTCTTCTCTTTCACGGCCGCTCAGAAAACTGGGTGCCTTTGTCGATGAGGACGGAATCCTCAGAGTTGGAGGCCGCCTGAACAATTCTAACTTAATAGCCTCTACATCTAAGCATCCCATGATTTTGCCGCGTTCCTCACGCTTAACTCAGTTAATTGTAGAACATTATCACCATAAATACTTTCACGCTGGTTTTAAAACAACCCAATATTTATTACTTCAAACTTTTTGGATATTATCGCCTAGACGTGCTATCCAGTCCATATTATCAAAGTGTGTTCGATGTTGGAGAATGCATCCAAAACTGTTTCAGCCTCCAATGGCTCCTTTGCCAGCGCCAAGAGTAAATCAAGTGAAGCCGTTTTTACACTCAGCGGTAGATTTTGGAGGTCCATATTCACTCACTTGGAGCAGACATCGCGGAGTCAAAACCTCCAAAGCATATTTGTGCCTTTTTGTTTGCCTGGCCACGAAGGCTGTTCATTTGGAATTGGCTACGGTTTATCAGCCGAAACTTTCCTCTCGGCTCTTCAGAGATTCATGGCTCGGCGTGGTCGGATCGCTAGTATATACTGCGACAATGCTACCAATTTTGTAGGAGCTCATCGCGAGCTCAACTTAATGAAAGATGCTGCACATAAGGAAATGATAGCATTTTGTTTTTCACCGCCTTCAGGTCCCCATTTTAATGGTTTAGCTGAGGCCGGTATCAAATCGGTGAAAATACATCTCAGCAAAGTAATTGGTGATCAGATATTAACCTACGAAGAATTTTATACCACATTGACTCTTATCGAATCAATTTTAAATTCCCGTCCCTTAACGCCTATAACTTCAGACATTGAAGATATCAATGCTCTCACACCCGGGCATTTTCTCACGACTGAACCGCTTACAGCGTTGCCTGTACCTGAATTTTCGATGATACCTATAAACCGTCTTTCGAGATGGCAATTGATTCAAAAAATTCATCAGGATTTTTGGCGCCGGTTCAGGCTCGAATACTTGCATACATTGCAACAAAAAGAGAAATGGTTAGATTCAACCTCCCCACCTAACATAGGTATGCTCGTTCTTATCAAGGATGATAACTCACCCCCTAATAAATGGGCATTAGCTCGCATAATTGCGGTACATCCTGGTAAAGATGATGTAGTTCGCGTTGCAACTGTGAAAACTGCCAACGGTGTTCTGAAACGCCCTCTAGTAAAGTTGGCGCCTCTCCCTATTAATTATTAATATTGATATATATATATATTTTTTTTCTCTTTCCCGCGTGTTTATATTTGCGCGATAAATATTGTGTGTGTTTGCAAGAATTCTACATTTTTTTTTAATAAGCTCTTCACATATATGTATATAGGCTAATGAAAAGGGATTTGTCTCCCTTTTGGCCCGGGAGTATGTTAAGGTAAGGTAGCTCCATCGGAGTGCTCACTTGCAGCGGTCGGCAACTGGAACGTATGTGAAAATATGTGACAAAAAAAACATTAAAATCAGTTAGTCGAATTTTGTATGTCAGCCGATACGTTCGCTAATCGCTCCGCTCAACTTACTAATTTACGCTTTGCTATAGAAATATTTCGCTAAAACGTGAATTCAAATATTCACTATTACTCTTAGACGAGTAACGCCAAATACTTGTAGTTAAGTGCTACAAAGTGCTATAAAAACGTTAAGAACTCTACGTGTAAAGACTTTGTGGTGAACCTCTCTCAAGAATATTCCAGAAAGTCCAAGAAAGAAGATCACTGAATAGGCCTATTCAAGAAGACCATCCCAGCAGAACTTCTGGAGGACCACGTAAGTGGATACCGGTGTTTTCTTTCTCTTTTATTACCGATCGCCTTGAAACAGAAACAAGAAAATAGTCAATTACAGTCCACTTTTAGCTTTCCAAAATCTTGAGCTATTTTACTGCAACAACTATTATAATATTTATTCTTCAATAAATGGAAAGAAGAAAAATTATCATATTGTTATCTGATAAGTAATTGTAAAATTTTTAAATACAGAGTTGAGAAGTTAGTATGCCTATGCTATATTCTATAAAATAGTGAAAGGAGATGAAGCAGTTACCTTTTACTTGACTCATATAAAAAACAAAAGATGGTACTGCAAATTAAAGAACATCCAGATGAATTTTAATCCAGTGATATGATTCAGGACATATATTTATAAAAACTCAAGTTATCACAAAAATTTTGTCCATTAACAGTACTCTTCATCTCCTTTCACTAAACGGTGAATTGGAAATACATCCTATAGTGTTCAACATTTCCTCCTTGTCCAAATATGAATTCCTGAAATGGCTAATCTCTTTGTCTTCTTGATTTAATGGAAATAATATCAGGATACATTTATCATCGGAATAAGACACATTAGACAGGTAAATCTTCTGCAGTAGTAGATAAGGGCGAATGCCCAAAACTGATATTTTCTACATATCGTCCTCGGTGGAATATGATCTCAACTTATTAAACAATTTTATAGGTCCTTTTCACGATTTTTCAGTCCAAAAAAGCAATAAATCAACTGAAACACTTGAGAGAAAAACCAAAATCTCTCGTTGTTTTGCTATGATTTACATAGGAAAAGTGGGGTTGTTATACCTCCGATGTGCTGTCAGTTGTCAAACGTGCACGAAACCAATATGCTTCAGAATTTAATTTTTATTCACTCAAACAAAAACTTAAAAATAATATTTATTCCCCAAACAATACTTACAGGATGAAGCAATATGAAATTAGTGTGGATGTGTGCTTTCATTGAAACTAAATAGAGTTTTTTGATGTTTTACTCCAAAATAGTGCCAACAACATATGAATAGGTATTAGAAATGAAACAGTGAGAAAACACAAACAATATTTCTGATGGTGAATTCCTTCAGTTAAAGTCTATCCGTCTTTTTTTTTCTAGGGAATTGTTCAACCACTTCATTTTCATCAATTTTCACACTATAATGAATATTCATAAGCGCCAACCAATTCAATCTAGTTTCGCTAGAAGAATTGCGCAGGTAATTTTTAATTCTCCTCAAGCTGGAAAAAGTTCTTTCTGGAGTAGCAGTAGTGAATCGTAGCTGAAATTTGTAGTAGGATGTAGATGTTCGGATACATATTCTGATTGCACTCATCTAAGCATTCTAATGCCGATTTTGAAATGGAGTTCATTGACATTTTCCATATTTCAAATTCTGCTTTAATTACGTTTTTATTTTTTTCTGGGAGTAGTGAAGAATACATCAATAATGCGTCTTCTAATTCATATTCTCTGTTAATTAATATTCTGGGGTATCAGACCAGATAAGGTTGGTATTAATTTTCGGTGTTTAGAAAATCTATCAGTTAATTGTTGGATAGTACCTATGTTCTAGAAATGGAATGAAACTTTGATATAATCCAAATTGCTGATATGAATTGATAATTTTAACTAGATTTTCGGAGATAAGTTGGTTTGAGTGCAAAATGAAAGACCATTTTTGCAACAAAAAAAACCCTGAAACATTTCGGGGGGGGTTTGAACCCCCAAAAACCCCCCCCCCCCCTGGCTACGCCCTTGAATTATTCCACAATTTTCCAATTCTATCAGATATTTTAATTTCTTTGGAAGAAGGATTCTTCAATATTTTGTTGTATTCGCATAATAAAATACCTATACTTCAGACGATTTGAATTGACGTTTACAGTTGTACCAAATACATAAATATTGTTTCGTTTTTCCAGATTTCAATCGAGAAAATTCAAATCAACACTCTCATGAGCCATTGAAAACAAACTCATTTCACACAAATTCAAAAATAACTGTGTATTTCCCCATTGGCAAAATTCGAGTATAAAATTGGGAATACAGCGCTTCGAACTTCCCGATTCCGGCCGCCGGCTATCTACTTGCCGCCTCGAGAAATTTCGCTCGCATGCCCCAAAGATCATCCTGGCGACCAACGACTCGCCTCCTCGCTGCTCTTCGCTTCGCGCCTTCTAGGTGAGTGAGTACCCATTTGTTTCCATGCTAAGATCCCAGCGGAAAACGACGCGTTGCTTCCGACCGCTTCGCTTCGTCCAAGTGCGAGCTCCTATTCATGGTTAAGGCCGGAGACACACTTGGCGTTTTTTTCCGATCGGATATTTTGCCGTCGACGCCGTACCAGAAGTGGCGCGTGGGATCTTATGGTGACGTACGCATTCGGCGGAAAAAAGGACCATCGGATTTTTTAACGCCGTCGGTAGAAATGCAGCCACTACATTCGTCGGTTTTTCTATTGACTACCCCCAGCAGTGGCCTACGTGACCGAATGCAAGATTACACATTCGTCGTCCAGTCTACACCTGATGTCGTGTGCAGTGCGTTCATTATGGCAGAAATGGAAGTAGTGATTGACAATGAATTATTAATTAATTTTGTTCGAGAAAGGCCTGTACTGTGGGACAAAACTTTGGATATTGTCAAATCTGGCGTTCCTACCACAAGGAGTGCGTGGCATGAAGTCTGTCTGGGACTGCTGAAGGATTTCGATATTTCAACTTCCTCTCTTCTTTGATTATTCGGGTGCACCCAAATAATTCTATTTTCCGCTTCCTCTTCAATCGACGACGAATTGAGAGCTAACAAATTACAATACATGGAACAAAAAAGTCCCTAGCTGAGGTTGGTGCAAAACGGGGTACCATACTATTCTGGCGTATGATACCAGAGCACAGGGAAAACCTCAGTAGAAAAAACCCTGTCTCGTCGTTTTTACAAAATTGAAACTCAAAACTATTCGAATAAATACCTTCAATATTTAGATACAAAATACTTAATTCATGCTCTTGGGTCAGGAGGGTGTTTTAAATCAGGTCTGGCATTCCAAGTGATGATTTTCGAAATAACAATAATGCGAAAAGTTGTTTTCTGTTCATTTTAAAATACGCACTCGCTGCGTGTCAGTGATCGACTGGCGGAGGTAGCGTGGTTGTGACTTGAGACGGATATTTTACAGCCCAGTATGTAATCCAGTGTGTAAGCTCCAATTTTGTTTTACCGTCGACGCCAAAAAAACCGATCGGACTAAAACGCCAAGTGTGTCTCCGGCCTTTGGATGCTCACGCTCCCCTTCTCCAAAGAGGTGACCGCGCGGGCAGTAAGTTCCACTTCGACGAACGCTACAGGGTAATTGTTCCTGACAGAGACCTATGGTCTTCATCAAACAGGCTTCTTAGTCCTGAAGGTCCCACCTGGTTCACTGATGGCTCTGTCACAACAACAGGGTCTGGTGCCGGAATCGTGGGTCCTCACTTCAATCAGGCTATCCCTCTGGGGAAGGACTCTTCCATTGTGCAGGCTGAGCTATTTGCGGTTCTTGCCTGCTCACTAGAAAATATTCGCAGAGGATACTCTGGACAGCACATTTACATATGTTGCGACAGTCAGGGAACTCTGAAATCTCTATCTGATGTTAGAGTTGACTCTCTTCTGGTAGAAGAATGCAGGAAAGCTCTGCGTAGGCTGGGCTCTGATAACTTTTTGAAAGTAATCTGGTGTCCGGCTCATGCGGATATACCTGGTAACGTCAAGGCAAATGAACTGGCTAGGCGGGGAGCCATATTAGCATTTGTTGGTCCAGAGCCTGCGCTGCCAATCTGTCGCACATCTGTCAGAAGCTTCTTCAGGAGCTGACTGAACAGGGAATTTTCCTCGGAATGGAGCGCGGCGGTGGACCTGAGGTGGTCGAGGATTCTCATTGAGAGACCGTCCTCGCGACCTGAGGTCAATAGACTTCTGTTGCTGGAGAGGAAACAACTCGGTCTGGTGACTGGTGCATTGACTGGTCACCTGTTTAACAAACATTTGAAGAGAATTGGATTAACGAGCTGCTCCCTATGCCGGTAGTGCTGGAGCACTGATTGCCTGGCGTAAACTGGTGCTCACTTTACTGATACCTGCTGAAACCATGGGCGCAGCCAGAGGGGGCCCGAGGGGCCCGGGCCCCCCCGAGATTTTTTTTGCATGTAAACTTTTCTACCTGTATCTCCGTAGATAGGGTTGAATTCAAGCACATCTTCAATATTTTATTTAAAATAGCTGAATCTTATTCATGCATACAGTCAATTTTCAGAACCTAATTGATTCTGCTTTCCAGGAAAAACATAATGATTAACCTTTTGAAAATGAGACTAGGTACACATATACAAGATGTCAAGGAAAAAATACCATGTTTGTGCCGGGCGATAGAAGGTCATAAAATATGAATTCTTTTAAGAAATACAGGGTGTTAAAGATTATTTTTTTTATTTGGTGTTTTATTGAATAACTTTGGACAAAGAGGTAAGAATTGAACGAAATGTAATATGCGGGGGTTTTGTATGATGCAGAATTCAAATATCCTATTAATTTTTAGATTGCTAATAGGGAGCGTCACATAATAATTCCCCCACATTTAAATCAACCCTAGTTTAGTTTAATTTAAAAAGGAGTTATAGTTCAGAGACCTCAAGGTCTATTGTGCCCCCTTACAGAGCTGTTCTGGCCACACCCTTCACAGCTCGCCTTCCAGTTCCAGAGATCTAATGAAATTCAATATCTGTGAAGGCTTCAACGAAGCTAGTTCCTCACTCTCACAAGTTTCTCGCCCAAGGCGTTCTCTCCTTAGGCTCGCAATTCCAAAGCATTCCGTGACTGGGTGAATGGGGGTTTCTTCCTCCTCCCAACAAAACCTACACTCGTCAGCCCTAACTTTGCCTGTCATTTTCATTATTTTGTGTTTTTGATTAAGATTTTGATTTAATTCCTTGCTGTTGGTTGTTATTGTGAGTAAGTTACTTTGGCGCTTTTGGACAATTTCCGTGCATCATAATTTTCGATGCATTTAACTTTAGCCGGAAACCGTTGAACCTAGCGACTTTATTAAATTATACCTTTTTGAGGAAAAAAAAGATAGATGAATCGACATACAGTGTGGGGCAAAAGAATTAGGGTTGATTTAAATGTGGAATCCTGTATGTGGCGTCCTCTATAAGTAATCTAAGAACTAGTAGGATATTTGGATCATATAAAACCCCCGCATATCACATTTTGTTAAATTCTTACCTCTTTGTCCAAAGTTATAAAAAAACCAAATACAAAAATGAACTTTAACACCTGGTATTTCTTGAAGGATGCAGTTTCCAACATATATTCATGAGACTTTTTTTTCATATTTACCTATGGCCCTCTATTGCGTGACACTATGCATGGTACTTTTTCCCTTGACACCCTGTATATTGGTGTAATGTATTTGCGCACATCCCCTCTCTCTACAATGCTGAAGTGTGGGGATTTCATGTAATTTGGGAGATGAAATAAATTAGTTGTTAAATGAATGCGTATTTTAATAGTCCCTAGTTCATTATGACCTATAGTTATAAGTGAAGATATTACATCTGGCGACGAGGAAATCAAGTAAATCGAATAAATCAATTGATAATAATTGTGGAAGTAAATAATTTCAGTGCAATTTCTCACGTGAGAATTACGATGACAGAAAGTGTAGTCACTGGCGTACCTACACGGAACATCATTGGTCAACTACGGGAATTTCAACTGAATATTTCAGACTGGAATATATACAAAGCCCGATTGCAGAATTACTTCGATGCAAATGAGTTAACCGATGATATTAAAAGGAGATCGATATTATTGAACATGTTAGATGAAGAAGCGTATAAGCTGATGTTTAACATGTGCATCCCACATCTACCTGAAACCAAATCATTCGCAGAACTAGTGATTCTTATGGATAAATATTTCACACCGCAAAAATCAGTATTAGCCGAAAGGTACAAATTTTATATTGCGACAAAAAACTCCGGCGAGACGATTAAGGATTGGTCTGCCAGAGTTCGAAGCTTGGCTGTGCCGTGTGAATTTGGAACGGAATTGGGAGTGCTGCTGCGGGACAAATTTATATGCGGATTCGACAAAGGGCCTATTTTGGACAGAATGTTGGAAGAAAAACCATTCATCTCATTCGAAGAAGCCATTGGAGTTGCAGAAAACAAGATGGCCGCCCAACAGAGCTATCGCATTTCAGTCGTGAAAGAAGAAATGGTAAATTATGTTCGCGCAGACAGAAGAAGTGGAAATGGTGACGTCAACAGCAATGGTAGAGGCTACACGCAGAAGCAGCGTCAGCAGACAGGTGACAGAGCAAGGACATCAGCAACATTGAATCAACATCAACAACACAACCAACCACAGAGCTGTCAATGCTGTGGAAAAAGCGGACATTCAAAAGATAAGTGTATTTATAGAGCTTATGCATGTAGAATCTGTAATAAAAGGGGTCATTTGGCAAAAATTTGTTCTAATAAAGTCAACTTCCAACAGAATTTTCTTGTCGATGAATTGTATGATGAAACAAAAGTAAATGATATTGAAAATTATGATGACCTTTGTTTGTATTCTTTATCGGGATGTAAAAAAAAAGATGATGCATTTTGGATCAGGGTTCGAGTAGGGAATATTTGGGTAAATTTTCAGATAGATTCCGGTGCTAGTATATCAGCTATATCCGATAAGACCTATCAAGAAGAATTCAGTAAGTATAGGTACACTGAAACCTTGTAATAAGTACTTATATTTTTATAATGGTGCTAGAGTACAACCTAAAGGAATTTTGGAAGTTGAAGTTAGTTTTAAGAATGTGTAGCAGGCAGCAGGTATTAGAGTTATTTGTTTTGGAAGGCGGTGGTCCACTAATATTAGGAAGAGACTTTTTGAAGTTGTATAATATTAAATTCGAAGGACTGAATTTTGTTAACTGTAACAAATCAACATTGGAAAATGTTTTGGAAGAATTCAAAGAAGTATTTGCGAAAGAATTAGGTAGATTCACAAGGGGTGTAGCTTCTTTGAAACTGAAAGATGAAAATGTTGAACCTAAGTTTGTTAAATATAGACCTGTACCATTTGCTATTCGGAAAAGTGTTGAAGATGAAATTGATAGACTTTGTTCTCTAGGTATTTTAACTCCTGTGGAGTACAGCAGCTGGGCGACACCGGTGGTGCTAGTATTTAAGAAAAATGGTTCAGTAAGGCTGTGTGGAGACTATAGGATCACAGTCAACCCGTATATTGAAGTGGATCAGTATCCAATTCCTAGGATTGAAGAATTGTTCTGTAGGCTGCAGGGAGGTGACGAATTCAGCAAGCTTGATCTTTCTGATGCGTATCAGCAAATTTGCCTTGATGAAAAATCACAAGAACTACTCACTACATCGACACATAAAGGTTTGTTCAGGTATAACCGATTGAATTTTGGCATAGCCTCGGCACCTGCCAAGTTCCAAAAGATCATGGAATCTGTTTTGGGAGGTAAAGATGGCGTGGTTGTCTTCCTGGATGACATTTTGATAACGGGTAAGAATAGAATGGAGCATTTACAAAGATTAAGACTCGTCTTGGAAGCATTGAGAAATTCGGGTTTTAAAATCTCCTTAGGCAAATGTGAATTTTTTCAAAAGAGAGTTAATTATTTGGGGTATGTGATCGATAAGGAAGGGTTGCATACAAGTAAAAGTAAGGTGTTCTCCCACTGGGTCAGCACCTTGTCGTGGTGTGGGGGCTTGTAGTAGCTGCATTGATACTCGGAATCTCTGCGGCTGGAACTCCGGTTCCTGGCAGGGCCAACACCCATGTCGATGAGATTCCGGAGGAGTGGCGAAACTAAGACTGACCACCCCAAGCCAAGGTGTGAGATATCGTGCCGAGGGCTGAATGGCACCTGGGTGAAGTGTGTCGCGAACGATTCCCTGGGGAAACCGGGTCGCATCCCCTTGTAAAAGACCTTCCCCCAGTATCCAAGCTCTGCTGGGGGCGACCACTTTTTCTTAGGTTACTCGTGGGATTCACATGGAAAAAGTTCAACTTAATGAAGCAAAGGGTGCCAAACACCCCGACACCAAAGGCTCCTCTTCTGGAGGGGCTCGAGGTAAAATCCCGGAGAAGACTCCGAGTGAGGGCCCTTCAGGCAATGAAGGGACTTCACAATCGGGGCCTTCTTCGTGGCCCGCTGTCAAAAGGCGGAACCGCACAGGTGCGGAGAAAAGGAGGGCGAGGAGGGCTCGCGCGGACTCAACCCGTCCAGTGGCGGGAGAGTCGGCAGTCGGGAACTCCCCCCTTCCACGGGCTGGTGGCTCTAAAAGGGACGCCCCCGAATCGGTCACTCCACCCTCGTGTGAGAGGCCTGCGAAGAAGGCTAACCACCTTCCGGATAGGCCCTCTTACAATGAGGTGGCGAGTGTGCCCTTGAAGGTGGCCCTCGTTCACGAGGATTGGCCAGACAGGGCGCTCTCCAAGGAGGACCTCAACGCTGTGGAGCTAGCGGTGGCTGCCGGGATGGACAAGATCCTACCTGGCATGCCCTACCCGCGGTTCCAGGGTGTTGAGCTCAACCACCAAGGTGCAATTGTCACCTCCTGTGTGGACAGATTCAGTGTGGACTGGCTGTGTACTAACCTGTCCAGGCTGAAACTTCCGAAGGGACTCCGCCTCAAAATGATTGAGGTGAAGGACCTGGAAAGACCAACGAGAGTCAGTCTGATGGTGAAGGGTGCTCAAAGCTCATCGCCAACGGGACTGATTCTCAGACGGATAGAGATGTCGACTCCGGCTCTTAAGACTAGGGGCTGGAGAGTCTACAACCGGAGTGATGGGCCTGATATGGTGCAAATCATTCTGGGGGTGGACAAGGTATCTCTGGAAGTCTTGAGGAATGCCAAATTCCAAGTCGGCATTGGAATGAGGATGGGAACCTTCAGGCTCATCCATGGTCCAAGCCGTAACACGTGTGCCACGACCTCCTCGAACACGAAGGCTGCTCCAAGTGAGGGGACCCGTGAGGAGGTGGAGGGCACTCGGATCATGGAGGAGGAACCCTCCAACCCGATGTTGGAGTCGGGCAGTCCGATGGATGTGGACTCTGTTGGCGCTCCTGTCGGGCTCGTGCCGGGGGGACCTGTTCAGGGCTCTGCACCATCGGACACACCCGTTGATCCTGCGGGATCTGCTGATCCTCCGGGATCTGCTGATCCTCCAGGATCTGCGGGTACAACGGTACAGAGGACTGAGGATTCATCTCTCCTCATGGCGGCCAACACATTTGTAACGCAAATAAACTTGCACCATTGCATTGCGGCAACCGATATTCTTCGGTTGCAGCTGGCGAAGGTGCAGACATTCATAAACCTGATTCAGGAGCCCTGGGTTAGAGGTGGCGAGGTGAGGGGTCTCTCCTTCAGTGGAAGTAGGCTCTTCTGTTCGCCCAAGGACACAAATCCGAGGGCGTGCATACTCGCTTCTTCTGACTTGGGGGCTCAATTATTAACAAATTTCTGTTTCAGGGATCTAGTAGCGGCCCGGTTTACTGATTTCAGGGGACCGCTGGAAAACTTGGTGGTATGCTCGGCATACCTTCCATACGACTCTCCGGATCCACCACCATCGAAGGAGATGGTGGAGCTGGTGACATTCTGTGAGCAGAAAGGCTGGCCCCTGCTCATTGGATGTGATGCGAATGCGCATCACATTCTGTGGGGCAGCACTGATGTGAACCCCAGGGGTGAGGCTCTAGCTGATTTTCTGTTTTCAACCAGTTTACACCTTCTCAATAAGGGTGACGAGCCTACCTTTATCACGTCAAGTAGAAGGGAGGTTCTTGACGTCACTATGTGCAGCAGCTCCATCGCTGATTGCATAATGGATTGGCGTGTAGCCACGGAGGTGATCTCACTGTCTGATCACCGGCACATCTGCTTCACCATCAGTGGAAGCAGCCCGACAAGGGATCCGGTAACTTTCAGGAACCCCAGAAAAACAGACTGGTCCAGATATCTGGCATTCCTCTCTGAAAACCTGGGACAGGTGCATCCCAAACCTAGGACTTCGAGAGAATTGGACACTGCAGCTGAAAAGCTTCAGGAGGCCATAATCTCAGCCTATCATAGCAGTTGCAGTCCCCAGGTTCGTAGACCGAAGGGTCAAACGAAATGGTGGACTCCTGAAATTAATGATGCCAGACGCACCAGCAGGCATCTCTTTAACAAGGCAATGAGATCCGGCCTTGCAAGTGACTGGGACGACTATAAGTCGGCACTGAGAGTGTACAAAGGACTTATAAGAAAGTCTAAGCGAGAATCTTGGAGGCGCTTCTGTAGTGATATTGAGGGTGCGCCTGAAGCTAACAGGCTCAGGCGGGTCCTCTCTGCCGGGGGCCCTCCGAGGATTGACTACTTAAATCTTCCTAGTGGGCAAAAGACGGGCTCAGAGGAAGAAAGCTTAAGACATCTCTTAGAGACGCATTTTCCTGGCTTCTCTGAGAATGTAGACACACAGGGTGTATGCCATCGACGGGCCTCATACGAGGACTGGAAGCTGGCTGCACGTGTAGTCACACATTCTCGACTTCGTTGGGCGATCAACGGTTTCGAGTCTTATAAAGCAGCTGGTGAGGATGGCATTGTTCCGGCTCTGCTATCCAAGGGGCTGGAAGTGCTGGCCTCCCCACTGCTTCACGTTCTCCGTGCGAGTCTGGCTCTAGGTCACATTCCATTGTCCTGGAGAAAGGTGAAGGTAATTTTCATACCCAAGCCTGGAAAACCATCGCATACAAAAGCGAATGACTTTCGACCAATTAGCCTCTCCTCGTTCTTAGTCAAGACACTGGAGAGGTTGGTGGAAAGATACATCAGGGACGATGCTTTAGTGGCTATACCACTGCACCCCTCCCAGCATGCGTATCAGCTGGGCAAATCAGTAGATTCTGCTCTTCACTCAGTGGTTAACTGTATTGAGGACGGAATACATAACAAGGAGTACACCCTAGCTGTATTTCTTGATATAGAAGGTGCCTTCAATAACACTGCGTTTGGTGTGATGCAATCTGCGTTGGCCAGACATGGTGTTCCGCCTACTCTTTGTCGGTGGACGGGGTCTCTGCTTGGTTCACGTAGCATCGTGGCTCGGCTGGGCGGCTCGACCATAGGGGGCTCGCCAGGAAGGGGATGTCCGCAGGGCGGTGTTCTGTCTCCGATACTGTGGAATCTCGTCCTGGATGAGCTCCTGGTGGAGTTGAGGAAGGCTGGGTTCGTTGTGGTGGCCTATGCGGACGACCTTGTTATATTAATCAGGGGTAAGGTGATCAGTGTCATTGGGGATCTGATGCAGAATGCTCTGCGACGGGTCGAACGATGGTGCTTGAAAAACGAGCTCTCGGTAAATCCTAGTAAGACAGAGATGGTTCTCTTTACTAGAAAGAGGGTGCCTAGCAACTTACGACTTCCCAGTCTGTTTGGAGTTGGGCTCACTCTATCCGAACAAGTTCGTTATCTCGGGGTGATATTGGACCGCAAACTTTTGTGGAACAAACACGTTGAGACTCAAACGAATAAAGCCAATGTAATGTTCTGGTCTACTCGGAGGGTGCTGGGTAATGGATGGGGCTTCAAACCGCACGTTATGCACTGGTTGTATACTGCCGTGGTGAGGCCTATCCTGACCTATGCCTCTGGTGGTGGTGGTGGCCTTCTATGGAGAGGGCCGTCAACCAGAACATTATGACTAAATGCCAGAGAAAGCTTGTTTAAGTATTACAGGCGCTCTGAGGTCTACCCCTACAGCAGCGATGGAATGTCTGCTGGGTCTCCCTCCTTTGCACCTAGTTGTGAAGGAGGTGGCTATGGAGACAGCTCTAGGAATCTGGGAACGGGGACAATGGCGCGATGAGGACTCTTCACTGGGCACGCGAGGGCCCTCAAAATGGTTAAGGATGCTCACGCTCCCCTTCTCCAGAGAGGTGACCGCGCGGGCACTAGGTTCTGCTTCGACGAACCCTACAGGGTAATTGTTCCCGACAGAGACCTATGGTCTTCATCAAACAGGCTTCTTAGTCCAGAAGGTCCCACCTGGTTCACTGATGGCTCTGTCACAGCAACAGGGTCTGGGGCCGGAATCGTGGGTCCTCACTTCAATCAGGCTATCCCTCTGGGGAAGGACTGTTCCATTGTGCAGGCTGAGCTATTTGCGGTTCTTGCATGCGCACTGGAAAACATTCGCAGGGGATACTCTGGCCAGCACATTTATATATGTTGCGACAGCCAGGGAACTCTGAAATCTCTATCTGATGTTAGAGTTGATTCTCTTTTGGTAGAAGAATGCAGGAAAGCTCTGCGTGGGCTGGGCTCTGATAACTTTTTGAAAGTGATCTGGTGTCCGGCTCATGCGGATATACCTGGTAACGTCAAGGCAGATACTGGCTAGGCGGGGAGCCGGATTAGCATTTGTTGGTCCGGAGCCTTCGCTGCCAATCTGTCGCACATCTGTCAGAAGTTTCTTCAGGAACTGGCTGAACAGGGAATTTTCCTCGGAATGGAGCGCAGGGGTGGGCCTGAGGTGGTCGAGGATTCTCATTGAGAGACCGTCCTCGCGATCTGAGGTCAATAGGCTTCTGCTGCTGGAGAGGAAACAACTCAGTCTGGTGACTGGTGCATTGACTGGTCACCTGTTTAACAAGCATTTGAAGAGAATGGGATTGACGAGCTTCTCCCTATGCCGGTGGTGCAGGAGTACTGATGAAACGGTTGAGCATTTTGTTCAACTGTGAAAACCTTACTGAGTTAAGGTCAACACACCTAGGAAATCCAACACCTTCTATTCCTATGGTGAGAGGGACCACTCCTGACAGGCTCGCGACATTTCTGTCTTCGTGTCTGAGGAGCTGAGTCTCTGTAGAATGATGCGGGTGAACAATGGGCCACTAGGCCTCAGTTCGGCCGGTAAGGCACCGCACAGAGAAGAAGAAGAAGAAGTAAGGTGTTGGCGATCAGTCAGGCCCCTAGGCCGACCAGTGTCACAAGTTTGAAGTCATTTTTGGGTACGGTGAATTACTATGCTAAATTTGTAAAAAATATTGCCACAATTTTATATCCTTTGTATAGGCTCCTAAAGAAAGATGTACAATGGAAATGGGACGATAATTGTGAGAAAGCTTTTCTCAAAATTAAGTCTTTGTTGGTGTCATCGGAGGTTTTAGCCCATTTTGATCCAAATCTAGAACTCAAATTAACTGTTGATGCTTCGTCCTATGGTGTCGGCGCAATTTTGAGTCATGTCATAGATCATGGAAATGAAAAACCAGTAGCGTATGCTTCTCGAACTTCATCCAAAAGTGAGAAAAAGCATTCTCAGATTAAAAAAGAAGCACTGGCTATTATTTTCGGCGTGCTAAAGTTTAATCAGTACTTATTTGCGAAGAAGTTCACATTGGTCACCGATCATATGCCGTTGGTAGCAATTTTTGGTCATAAACGCCAAATTCCGCAGTTCTCTGCAAATAGATTGCGGAGATGGGCTGTAATACTCTCAAATTATAATTACGAAGTTCAATATGTTCCTTCTAACAGAAACGTGGCCGATGCACTGTCTAGATTGCCATTAGAAAATGAAGGAAATGAAAAGCAGGAGCTAGAGGATCTAGAAATAAATTACTCTTTATTTTTTTCCGAAAGTAGGGATATCAATGTGAACTTTAAGTTGATTCAAGCGGAAACCGTGAAAGACGTGGTGATACAAAGGGTAATAGCTCTAGTAAATAAGGGCTGGCCCAAAGTTTGTTCGGATGTCTTAGTACAACCGTATTATACGAAAAGATTCGAATACAATATCGCAGATCAGTGCCTTTTCTGGAATCACAGAATTGTGATTCCAGAGAGATTGAGAAGTGATATTTTGAGTCAACTGCATGAATCTCATCAGGGGGTGGTAAAAATGAAAGCACTAGCTAGAGTATATTTTTGGTGGCCTGGCATAGATAAAAGTATCGAATAATTAGCCAATAGATATGTATGTTGTGCAAGTTTCGGTAGTAATTCTCCTAAGGTCGAACTGAATAATTGGAAGTGGCCTGATGGGCCGTGGGAAAGGGTTCACATAGATTTTTTAGGACCGTTTAATGGTCAATTTTTTTAATTATCACGGATGCATATAGTAAATGGCTCGAAGTATTCATTACCTCAAGTACTTCCTCTCATGTAACGATCCGGGCTTTACGAAACACATTTGCGAGATTTGGACTGCCTAGGGTCTTGGTTTCGGATAATGCTTGGGGTTTTGTATCAGAATAGTTTGAATCCTTTCTAAGTCATAATGGAGTCCAGCAGATAACCACACCTCATATCATCCTAGTTCAAATGGCCCAGCAGAAAATAGTGTAAAAACGATAAAGTTGGCCTTAAAGAAAAAACTGTATGAGAACTTCCCTGCAGACACAGAAACGATTCTGTGTAGATTTTTGATGGACTATAGAAATACACCTCATAGTACCATCGGAGTCACCCCTGCTAAGTTGATGTTTGGTAGAAATTTAATAAATAGGTTTGATCTGTTGTTACCTCATACTAAAAAATCAAATATCGAAAATGTTAAGTTAGATGAAAGGATAGAGTCTGTACAGGCAAGACAAAAATACCATTATAATGAAAATAGGAAAGTTAGTTTTAGAGTAGGGGAGGAAGTATATGTGAAAGATTATAGGAATAGAAATCAAACTAGATGGATTAAGGGTAAAATTAACAGGAAAATAGAAAAATGTACGTTTCTGGTTGATGTTTCAGAATTGAATAAAAGCTGGAAACGGCATGTGAATCAGATTAAGAAAAGACTTCCTGAAATAGTCTACCCAATAGGAATTCCGAATTCTGAGGCATCAATCCAGGAAAGTTGTAGCAATACAAATACGTTAACGACGCAAGAATCACCAAAAATTGACGCTAGTGAGAATTTACCTGTAACTACAAGAATTTTGAGAAAGATTATCAAACCACCTGATAGATTGATAGTTTACAGAGGGGTTACAGTCCACTGCGACCTTAAGGTCTATTGTGCCCCCTTACAGAGCTGTTCTGGCCAAAAAAAAAAACCTTCACAGCTCGCCTTCCAGTTCCAGAGATCTAATGAAATCTAGTAACTGTGAAGGCTTCAACGAGGCTAGTTCCTCACTCTTACAAGTTTCTTGTCCAAGGCATTTCCTCCTCAGGCTCGTAATGCCAAGGCATTCCGTGACTAGGTGAATGGGGGTTTCTACCCAATAGGAATTCCGAATTCTGAGGCATCAATCCAGGAAAGTTGTAGCAATACAAATACGTTAACGACGCAAGAATCACCAAAAATTGACGCTACTGAGAATTTACCTGTAACTACAAGAATTTTGAGAAAGATTATCAAACCACCTGATAGATTAGTTTACACTAAATAAGTTTGATTGATTTTCATAAAAAATGTATTCAATGAATTTATAGGTGGGGAAATATTAATGTATTTGCGCACAACCCCTCTCTCTACCATGTTGAAGTGTGGGGATTTCATGTAATTTGGGAGATGGAATAAATTAGTTGTTAAATGAATGCGTATTTTGATAGTCCCTACATATGTTCATTATGACCCATAGTTATAAGTGAAGATATTACAATTGGAAAGGCATTTTAGAAAATAAATGATCACCAGATTTCAGAAAAGATATTGTGAATTTGACATTTTTTATCAACCAGAAAGAGAAAGATAGAAATAAGAGTATTCTTTTTTTGTTATTTTCTTCCTGAATATTTGCATCGGGCCGTCCCCGAACGAAAATTCTGGCTGCGCCACTGGCTGAAACCAACCGTAGGAGTTTTCGAAAATTAGTTTCGCTCATTCTCAAATAATTAAATTCTCGTGATGCAATTGTTTCAGTTCACGAAGCATTAACATGTGAGAGTATTTCTACGTATTTCTCGTATCTTGAAACCACTTTTTCACCCTCTACGATATTGGCCTCATAAGATTCTTATTGGGACAACGGCATTAAGGCAATCGCATAGTGTATGGGACACATAACAAACTACACGATTTCTCTACGGTATCATGCGCGGTTCAATGAACGGGAATTGATATCAGCTCTGTCGTTATTTTGGTTTGTTTTTTCCGACTGCCGCTCGACTCATGAACGGATCAAATTAATGGAACGCCCTGTAGGATTTGGCTGGTTAACGAACTTGACCGAGGCATTTGGCAACTGAACTCACCCTGAAAATTTCAAGTCTCTAGGACAATCCCTTCGAAAGTAATCGTTTTAACAGCTGGCCCCACGGAAAGAATTGACTTTTACCACGGAATCTTCATCAGGGAGTCGAACGCTATCGTTTGAGACCATTTTCGGCTAAAAATTCGAAGATTACAGACATTTGGGCAAAACGATATAGCACATTTAAGTAGAAAGAGCGCTCAAAAATATCGAAGGAATAAATCGAGAATAATCGTTTTTTTAAATTTGTTCATTCAACAGTTTTGTTCCTCTGCTGTCATATATTTCTTTTGATACCGGTTTTCTTAGCCTTCACATTAATTCTTTCATCTTTCGGTTTTCTTCTTGTCTGTCCATATGGCTGATCGACCAGGTTTTCGCTCTTTTCGTTTTCCAGTCTTTGGTGTCGGTCTTAAATCTTCAGGGATAAAATATGGCGTAACATCAGAAGGTCCTGGTAAATTTTCAGTTCGACTCACTGTGTTGATAAAAAGAAAACTGTTTTAGATGGTGAATGCTAGAGATGCTAGGTTGGTTTGACTTTTGGACTGTGTTTCTGGATCAACTTCGTTCACAGATACGTCATTCAATTCATTTCCCGAACTGACAGTCACACCCTACCTCGAAGTGAACGTCACAATCAATCCCAAAGCACATTTCAGCTTTGACCTCTTTTGCCGTATTAATTTTAATGAATACCCAAATAATTTCATATATGTAAGAAAGAGCATACCTGATTTAGAATTTTTAACGATACTATAGTAGTTCCAACTGCTGCAAGACATCATCGACATCACTACTTATATTTTAGGAACCTCAAAAACACGTTCATCATCCAAACACAAGCGGTATGTTAAGGATTGAAGCCACCGTCAGAACAGAATTAATCCGTAGTAACCCTAGACTAAGTATATACAGTGTGTTTGGTCACGAGTTAGCGATAATTTAAGCTCATCAAATATACCTAATATTATCGACAAAAACACCCAAACTTGGAAGTTTACCCCCTTAGTTTTGGAGTAGCACCATTTTAAATTTACTTTTTTATTTTCGTTGACCCTTCCAAATAATATCGATTTCTTTGGACATAAAGGTCCTACAGATGTGAAAAAAATGTTTTTCGGAAGATGATACTACCACCTTTCATTGAAGTATAACAATATAAAAAAATTCAAATTGATAACGCCATAAAAAAATTCTTTGAAAAAGTTCATAGTGAAAATATGTACTGATTTTCTCAGTAAATCCGCAATAGTACAAGAACTAGCACATTGAAATATAATTTTTATTTGAACAGGCAGGTCGTGGGATCGGAATATTATTTCAATGAGAACAACAATTCACTCTTCGAGCGACGTTTCGCAACCTTTATTGTTGCTTTTTCAAGCTCTAAAAACATACAGACAACAGTTAACACATAATACAAAATAAAATAAGAGTTTTACCTCGAATTAATGATGTTCTAGTTCATTAGATCGTAAGAACGTAAACATAACCGGCCAACAGCGACACATTCCTTTCCATCGTCGAATCCATACTGATTGACTGACATGTGGGTTGTTATTTATGTATATTTATTATTGGCGCATATACAAACTGAAAAGGAATGCGGCCTGCTACCCTTTCAATTAAATATATATAAAATAGAAATACGAACACATATAGCACTATACAAAAAAGTTACAATTTTAAAAGACGAAGAAAACAACGAAAAAAAGAAAACAACAAATTTTTTTCCTTTCTTATCCTGAAGCACCCCCTTGTCGAGCGTATATATCTAATATACTACTGTATATGATACTGAGATTAGAGCAGTCCGTTCTCAGGTTGACAGTGTCGGCCAAGCTTATCTGAATCATCTCGCCCACGTTACGTTTAAACCAATTAGCCTCCCTGTTCAGTACCGTTCAAACTTGAAGGAATGACCTGTCTCAAAATGGTGTGATGCTAACGCTGTTTTGTTAGATTTGTTCTGATTATGATTTTTAAAATCATTGACATGTTGGCTTATTCGTGACTTCAAATATTGTCTGGTCTGGCCAATATAAGATTTGCCACAGGAACACGGTATTTTGTATATTATATTCGACCAGGAAAGCAATGGTGTAGGGAATTTCTAACGCGTATATAGACACGTGGTGGACACTTGGTGGACTTATTGTAAAAAACCAACCTGGTATTATCGTCAAAAATTCCACTCATTTTCTGTGATAGTCCATCAATGAAAGGAAACTTAAAAAATTTACACACAGGTTTATCCGATACATTTTTGTCTGTAATCTTTCTGAAAAAAGAAGCTACACACCTATTAACGAATATATGAGGGTAATTATTGATCTTGAGTATATGTCTAATCGATCCCAAATTCGAGCTGTGAAAAGAATGGTGGCTCAGTTTCGTCATTCTGTGTAGCAAACCCTTAACAGTACTCAACTTGTGGCCAATAGGACTATTTATAGTTTAAGATCCCACCTTAGCTGGTTGGCTTAGTGAACCAGTTTGTTAAAAGGGCTCCATATTCTTCTCTGTGCACTTCTACATCCAGGAAGGCAAGTGTGTTGTTTTTTCTCTCTCTCCATGGTGAATTGGAGTTTTGGGTGAAATGCATTGAAACGATCTATTATGGTGTCCAATTTATCCTCTGGTACTGCTGAAAATGAATCGTCCACATATAGCCAGAAGAAGGGAAGAAGGAATGGCAAGTTCGCCAACACTGAAGACACCAACTCATCCATCACTAACTCCGCCAAAATTTTTATTCAATGATTTAACACGCAAGGACACCAGCTACAAAACAACACACATCATTTCTGTAAGTTACATAATTTGAGAGTTATTGCTGTTCGAACATGACCCTTATGAAAATTGGCGAAAAAAAAACCTCAGTACTGTACTTTCGATAATTTTCAATAATCAAACAAACAAATTAATCATAAATATTGCTCAAAATGGCCGCCCCTGCTCTGTAGACAGGCAGTGGCCTTCATGACGACCTGTCTTGTGTCTTTTGCTCGCGTAGTGATCATGTTCGAACAGCAATAACTCTCAAATTATGTAACTTACCGATATGATGTGAGTGTTGTTTTGTAGCTAATACCCTTGCGTATTAAATCATTGAATAAAAATTATACTTCAATGTGCTAGTTCTTGTACTATTGCGGATTTACTAGGAAAATCAGTACATATTTTTACTATGAACTTTTTTAAAGAATTTTTTATGGCGCTTTCAAGTTGAATGTTTTTATATTGTTATACTTCAATGAAAGGTGGTAGTGTCATCTTTCAAAAAACATTTTTTTCACATCTGTAGGACCTTTATGTCCAAAGAAATCGATATCATTTGGAAGGGTCAACGAAAATAAAGAAGTAAATTTAAAATGGGGGCTACTCCAAAACTAAGGGGGTAAACTTCCAAGTTTGGGTGTTTTTGTCGATAATATTAGGTATATTTGATGACCTTAAATTATCGCTAAGTCAAGACCAAACACACTGTATACAAGGTGTTTCCTAAACATGCGGCAAAAATTCAGGAGATTGTTCCTTGGACTATTCTAAGAATATTTTGTCCTTTGATGATTTTTGAAAAACCTCTTTGTTTCGAAGATACAGGGGAAACAAAATTTTAGATAATAACATTTTATTATGAAAAATTACATGAAAATTTAACTTAACCTACAAAAACTGTTGAAAATGACCATCTCTAGCCAGCATACAAGCATCCAATCTTCTCCTCATTGATTGCCGAACCCTTTCAAAAACACCAGGATCATTTCTTATTAAGTTACACCCAGCAATGATCCGATTTCGCAAGTCTTCCACATTTAAAAATAAATTGTACCTACTTAGTAAACACAGTGCGGTACGCATTTTTATTTAAACTATTATTAATTTTAAAAATATGAAAAATGTTGTTCGCCCTGTATATTCGAAACAAAGAGGTCATCATCTGAACGTTGAGATGATGGGCGTTCAAAATACATGTAGTTGTAAACGCGCGTTAGCAAAACGCGCGTTGAGCGCTCATCATCTGAACGTACCCTTAAGGTTAGGCTAAACATAAACACGACACGATATTCGATCTATTGCGCAGGAACTGTACAGGAATATGATACGGAATGGTATTTCTGTACAGTTTTCGATATCGAAAACTACATGCTCGTATGACACTATACAGTTTTTGTCAACATTGAAAACTATACAGAAAACGATATGATAAACTACATAATGTCATACGGCCTTAATGAAACCTTTGTTTTTTGAATTTTATTTTTAAAGTGGATTTTAAACTGTTCGATTGTGTGCTCAATGTTATTTAAGTTGATAACTTGATTTGCTTATAGTATTGACGAATTCTGCAGTATTTATTGTATCAGATATGTTGTCCATCTTATTAATTTTATTGTATCGATTAATTTCTGTATTCATGTATCACATAATCCTGATATACAGATGTGGAAGAAACGGATGGAAACACAGGAGTTTCAGTGTTAAATTCAAGCAAGCTCGGAGTCCAGTGGAACAGTGGACGAATCGAAACCTCGGAGCGATGCGATATTGAATAAGCGGCTGGTCTGTTGGAATGGCAGTCTGTAGTGAGTGGGGAAGCGCGCAAGCAACGATCTAGGATCGAATATCGAATCAGTGACACTCCAAACGGGAGATGGATAATATCGCATGACCATTGAAAATGAATACGACAAATTTTCTCCACTCTTAGTTATTTGCCTCAATGAATGAAACAAATAATTTCCTGTGAAAACTAATATTCAGGTTTTTTTTCGCCATAACTGGTTTGAAAATAAAATAAATTCTACGAAAAACAAAAATAACCTAATTCAACGAAAATAAAAAATGAAAAAAAAAAGAAATTAATTTTACGAAAATAGAAAACGAATTAAAACATTTTAAATTGAAGACAAATTCAAATCAAATGTTCAAATAATCTACCTTGTTGTGCCAAACAGTAGCCAAATCTGTTATAAAGATTTAATCTCATATCTCGGAGAAGATTCGGCGCACTTGCTATTTTGGAACAAAGTTGGATTATTTTGGACCTTAATTCAATAATGTTCGTCGCTCTTTCAATTTCTTGCCCATACACCATATTTTTGAGATATCCCCAAAGAAAGAAATCATCCGGAGATAAATCTGGAGATCTGGGGGGCCATTTGATGGTTCCGTTTGTGGTAATGAGACGGTCAGAAAAAGTCGTTCTTAGATATTGTACTACGTTTGCGTTATGACTTGGGCAGCCATCCTGTTGAAACCAGACATCATCAAAATTAATTGGTAGCTGTCGAACAGTCGGAATAATTTGATTCTGTAGTAGGTCCAAATATTTTGCAGCGTTTAGGTTACCATCGATGAAAACTGGCCCTATCATGTAATTACCCAGCATTCGTTTGGCAAGAGAAGTGGATGTGTGTGCTGCTGTTGAAACCAGTGCACCTTGTTCTAGCAGAAAAATTGCCCAGCAAGTCGATTTGGGCGATAGAACTGTTCGGAATATTTTGAAAATAAATGGTTACAAATGTTATAAGGTGCAAACCTTCCAGGAAATTTTTCCAGAAGACCATTTCAAAAGAATGGATTTCTTGGAAAAGATGATGGAAAATGAGAATGAGAGTAGTTCTTTTCTGAGCAATATCTTATTCACGGATGAGTCATCGTTTTCATTGCATAGAAAACATAACCCATCCGTAGTAAGATATTGGTCTAAGGAGAATAAGCACCTGAGTATTCCTGTGCGTACTCAGTATTCTGAAAAACTGAATGTTTGGACAGGAATGCTGGGTAATTACATGATAGGGCCATTTTTCATCGATGGTAACCTAAACGCTGCAAAATATTTGGATCTATTACAGAATAAAATTATTCCGACTGTTCGACAGCTACCAATTAATTTTGATGATGTCTGGTTTCAACAGGATGGCTGCCCAAGTCATAACGCAAGCGTAGTACAATATCTAAGAACGACTTTTTCTGACCGTCTCATTACCACAAACGGAACCATCAAATGGCTCCCCAGATCTCCAGATTTATCTCCCAATGATTTCTTTTTTTGGGGATATCTCAAAAATATGGTGTATGGGCAAGAAATTGAAAGAGCGACGAACATTATTGAATTAAGGTCCAAAATATACCAACTTTATTCCAAAATAGCAAGTACGCCGAATCTTCTCAGAGATATGAGATTAAATCTTTATAACAGATTTGGCTACTGTTTGGAACAACAAGGTGGATTATTTGAACATTTGATTTGAATTTGTCTTCAATGCAAATTGTTTTAATTCGTTTCATGGCGAAAAAGAACCTGAATATTAATTTTCACAGGAAATTATTTGTTTCATTCATCGAGGCAAATAACTTCCGCCCATGGCGCCCATAAGAGTAGAGAAAATTTGTCGTATTCATTTTCAATATACTATACAATACAATGGTAGTACCTACCTTGGAGCAGTAAGAGCCCAACTATGTGTAAATATGTAGTGAGCCTTATGGAAGAAGCTCCGAGTACTGAGCATTAGATTAGATTACTTCGATTTACTTTCACGAGCACTGAATAGGTACTATAGTATTATGTTCAGGCACAGTTCTGATTGAGATATTCATTAACACGGATTTGGCACTTGCATACAGTGTGTTTGGTCATGACTTAGCGATAATTCAAGGGCATCAAATATACCTAATTTTATCGACAAAAACACCCATATTGGGGAGTTTACCCCCTCAGTTTTGGAGAAGCTCCTTTTAAAATTTACTTTTTTATTTTAGTTGACCCTTCCTAATAATAGGGATTTTTCCTCGAGCTTACTACACCCGTGTGGTTAGTTAACTTCATGACGTCATTGTTAACTTCGTAGTAACGTGTAGTAAGATCGGTGACGTATGTGTCAGTTTTGTCTACTACACTAACCTTACATTTCTCGTATACCAGACAATAAACTATGCCGAGATAATGGTAACCTGGTCTGGTAACTATGACGTCATGGTTCTAACTACTCGGCGCAGAAATATGTAAAGTTAACTATGGTATGGTAGTAAGTTGTAGCTCGAGGAAAATCCCTAATATCGATATCTTTGGACATAAAGGTCCTACAGATGCGAAAAAAATGTTTTTTGAAAGATGATACTACCGCCTTTTATTAAAGTGGAATAATATGAAAACATATAACTTAAAACTGTTATAAAAAAAATCTTTAAAATTTAATAAAAAAATTTACTGATTTTCTTAGTAAATTTGCAATAGTACAAAAACTAGCACATTGAAGTATAATTTTTTCTCAATGGGCTAACACGCAAGGATATTAGCTACAAAACGATACTAACATAATTTCTGTAAGTTACATATTTAGAAAGTAATTGCTGTTTGAACATGACCCTTATGAAAATTGATTGAATAAGAAAAACCTCAGTACTGTACTTCCGATAATTTTCAATGATCAAACAAACAAATTAATCATAAAAATTTCTCAAAATGGCCTCCTCTGCTCTGTAGACAGGCAGTGGCCTTCATGACGACCTGTCTTGGGTCTTTTGCTCTCGTAGTAATCATGTTCGAGCAGTAATAACTCTCAAATTATGTTACTTACAGAAATGATGTAAGTGTTGTTTTGTAGCTAATATCCTTGCGTGTTAAATCATTGAAAAAAATTATACTTCAATGTGCTAGTTCTTGAACTATTGCGGATTTACTAAGAAAACCAGTACATTTTATGGCGTTTTCAAATTACGTGTTTTCATATTGTTATATTTCAATGAAAATTGGTAGTATCATCTTTCCAAAAACATTTTTTTCACATCTGTACGACCTTTATGTCCAAAGAAATCGATATTATTTGGAAGGGTCAACGAAAATAAAAAAGTAAATTTAAAATGGGGGCTACTCCAAAACTAAGGGGGTAAACTTCCGAATTTGGGTGTTTTTGTCGATAATATTAGGTATATTTGATGCCCTTAAATTATCGCTAAGTCATGACTAAACACATTGTATATTGGGCTTTTATGTGAAATTGTTTCATTGGTCATACCACTGATGGAGTTAGTTCAGGATATATTCCGAAAATTTTCACTAATAAACTGATTCTGAGACTTTGTTTACTACAGCTCGATATAACACAGGAAGTTCCATAGAAGGATTATTTGGTAAATGAAAAAAATAGATTTTTCGACTTTATTACAATAAGTTTTACTTATAATTCCTTTTCCCTGAGACTATGTAAAAAATCAGTCTGTTCATGTATACAGAATCATATGTTTTCAAGAAGAAGATGACCTCAAGTTGGCATGCTGTAGGATATAATTTACGAGTAATAACGAGCATTCGGGTACAGGGTTTTTCACTATAATTGACCCCCCCTTTCACTTTGTTTCTAAATGACATATAGAAAAATGTTTCATGCAAAAATTTCACAAAACCTTCTGAGGTTTTACAATATGAAATCACATAATAGAATATATACAGGGTGGCCTGCAGATTTATGGCAACTTATTTTTTTCAAATGGAACACCCTGTATTTTTTTCCTTATTTGGCTAGCTCTTTTTACCCTGATTTCGAATATGTAACATATGTGGCTTTATCTCTTTTATTCTGAGTACCAAAGAGTTTCAAATTTTAAGAACCACCTGGCAAGCTACCTGTAATAATTTTTCAAGTGGCAGAGTGCGTTTACTGAAAATGCCCATTTTTGGAGTTATGATAACGTCAATTGGAATATATACAGGCTGAACAACATTGAATGCAACTACATTTTTTCAATTGGGACACCCTGTCCTGTATTTTTTGATAGGCTATTTTCTCCTGATCTCGAATATATATGCGTATGTGGTAATGTGAAATACCTACAAAATTCTTTATATTCAAACAATCTACTTAAAAGTATTATTTTAAAATGAATACTTAACAATTACTTAACCAATAAAAAATAATAAACTTAGTAGTATGGTAAGAATAACATCAACTAAAGAAATTGTTCGAAATGACCACCTTCAGTCAATACACATAGTTCATATCGTTGTCTCAAGTTGTTTAGACTATTTTTGATAGCATTATTATGACTCTGATTCAAATCAGAAATTAAAGCTTCAATTTTGTTTTTAATCATTATCAGGCCCGCCGCTAGCTGTCTGAGCGCCCGCGTGCAAACTGCAAAAAATACTGTTATGCCGCTCCCAATAGGGCGCTACATCAAGAGCGTATCCAGAGAGCAATTCGGAAGGGGGGTGGTAGTGGCAAGTTTTAGCTAGAGACCTGAACTGATCTTGAGTGGAAAGCAATAATTGGCATAAACGATATGGCGACACTGAAAATATTCAACTACTACTGATACTACCTGGTTGTAAATTTGGGGAAAAAAACATCTGCAAATTTTTCTCGCAGAATATTCAACAAAATCAGAGATACCGTAGGAACTTTCTGAATCGATGTTTCTTTGAGAGAATTTTTTCCCGAGGGCGTAATTCGAAGTTCCGGGAGGGCAACTTATCGGCTTATGTGAATTTTTCGATCTTGAAGTTTTACGCCATAACTGGATCTAGGCGCTCTCAGTATTTCGCCAGGGGGGAGGGTTGCACCTGCGGAACTTCGGGGGGCGGCAGTGCCCCTCCCGGAAATATACCTGAAAGAAACACTGAGGAGAATTCACTGAATTCCGAGGACATACGGAAATTATCGATGTTGGCCGCCTGTCCTCCCGATTCTTCAGAAAAAAGTCTCTCTAAGGGGGATAGAGGGACCTTGCCGCCCCCAATGTTGAACGGAGTTGGAGAAATTTCAAAGCAGTTGGCACAGTTTCGATCGCATATGGCAAAATTTCTATGTTTCTATGACAGTTGGCAAAATTTTAAAGCAGTTGGAGGTGGACAACCGCCCCCTCCTTTTTTTCTCCCTCCCCCCCGCTTACCACGTTGTTTGTCCCCTCCAAAAAAATGAAATTTCACTGGATTTGCCGCCCCCCTGGACGTGCTGCCCTTGTGCCGGACACGCCTTGCACGCCTGCTTACGGCGGGCCTGATCATTATAATATTGTCATTATTTATTGCTGAAGTAAATTTTTTCTTTCCGGAACGGCCATAAGAAAGTGTCCAACGGTGTTAAATCAGGACTCTTTGGTAGCCATGAAATGGGTGCACCATTACCAATCCAAAGATCAAATTGGCCACTTAAATATTCACGAATTTCCAAAAGGCTATGCCAGATGGTTCTTAAAATTTGAAACTCTGTAGTGCTCAGATTAAAAAAGAGAGACCAACATATGTTACATATTCGAAATCAGGGGAAAAAGAGCTAGCCAAATATGGAAAAATATACAGGGTGTTCCATTTGAAAAAATGCAGTTGCCATCAATATGTTGGCCACCATGTATATATTTCAGTTTGTGAAGTCATATTAAAAAGCCTCAGTTGATTTCAGTAAACTTTTCTATGAAAAATTTTTTGTATCTCCTTTAGTAGCAAAGTTAAAGGGTGGTCAAATTATAGTGAAAAACCCTGTACATTCCAAGGAGGTTACTTGTACCTTTCTTATACTTACAAACCTACTATATACAACATCAGAGGTAATCTTGGTTTTTTAGAAAAAATATACAACTTAGCAATCTATACTTAATGAAAATTTTCATATACATTCAGAATCATTCAACGTAAAGAAATGTATCTGGAAATTTGATCAATTTTGTTTTCCACCACTTGTAAATCCATAAACATGTTATTTCATATCAAAAGTCAGAGTCGCTTTCCTCAAAAACTCAAGGAATAAATGCAGATGATGGATGGTGTAACAATCTGTTTCATTTTATAAAATGGACCGCATTGAGAATATTAATAGAGTGCCCTTTACATTTTTTGTAGAAATATCGTTACGGTTCCCAATGTAATTGTGATTTCAGAAATTTTAAGTGAATTATCAAGAAAGCATGAGATTTACCTGTATATGTGTTAAAATGAACAATTCCGCATGAAACTACTCATTATAAGTATTTTTGCACTCAGCATAGTTGGGTAGAAAACAAATTCGATTTGATTAAAAAATAATCAGCATTTGGAATGTTCATGATATATTTACACTGAAAATTTTTCTGGTTCCTTGATTAGTGAATAAAGAATATAAGCCACCAGGTGTTTGTAAAGATAAAAATAATACTTAATTTCGATATTATAAATTTCCGGATGGTAATGAACACAATTTGGTTTCAAGAAGATTGTCAGTTATCAGTCATGGTTTTTCAACAGTCTTTTTCGAGAGTTAGATTCTTCAATACTCAAGCTGAGTATCACAAAACTCCCATCAGGTTGATTAATTGATAAATTTTTGATAAAAACCACCGAATGAAATACAAATCAATGATTTTTTGTCCAATAAAGCGTTTTGTGATCTCTCATTAATCAGTTGATACATAATAAACCAAGAAAAAAAATATCTAACAGAAAATTGAAGTTGTTGTTATTGGTCTTCGAATAAATCTTTCTATTTCCAGAATTTACTCAAATTTCCTCAAATTAATCAGTGGTTGATCCAATGATTGACGAAGTGGAATTTTCTGCTTTCTTTGTATCCAGATTTCCGGTTTTGCTGGTACTACTTGTATCAGTCCTTCGTTCATTTTTCGAGGTACATTCAGCAATCAGATGATCCTCACTTTTACAGTTATGGCATCTTTTGGGTTGTGGACCTAGAGAACATTTAGCTGCTAAGTGATTTGCGAATTCTCCGCAATTGTAGCATCTGAAAATGAATTCCTACGTTTATATGTATACAAATCACTAGAGGATAAGTTAGTTCTACATTGTTATTTAATTTCCAGTTTCCAGTGAAGTTTACTTGAAAGAGATATAAAACTTTTCGGACTCTCTGAAATTTTATACGCAAACGTTATGTCGAACGATTCGGATGGTATTTCAACTCGCTCTAGAGCCAATGATCAGTGCAAGTTTTAAAAATGTACCTATCATTTGATCTCCTCAGATGTACTGGTTTTAACTGTGAAACTGTACTACACATTAAATGCTTCGAAATATTGACAAAAATACTTGTAGTGTAAAGTATGTGTCTGAGTTAAAATTCTCTAGTTCTATTCTGAGAAAAAATTCTCAAAATATAAGTGTTCTATTTAAGCAAGTCATTAATAACATGGTCATAAAAAAAATTGGTCACCTACAATATCCGGTGTAGCGGATCACCATTTACAGCGCTGAAAGACAAAAGTCCACCACCCAATTGTAGTAATTTGATATACAAAATTTACTGTTTCAATTGCTCGAAGTGCTACATTGGTCAAACTAGAGAACTGCCAAAAAATAGAATCAATCAACATAAATACGATTGTCGCCAAATTGCTGGAGATAATGAAAAAAGGACAGCACTATCTGAACACCACTTTGAGCTGCACCACCAATTTGATTTCGAAAACGTAACCATTTTGGATCTTGAAAATAACTGGCTAAAGAGTATGTAGAGAATGTAAGTTGAATGGTGCAAATCAAATTACACGACGCAGTCAATAATAGAACTGACACCCAGCATTTGAGCATGGTATATGACAACATTTTAGAACTGTATAAGAACCACAACTGAATTACGTAGTCTATGTACTTATACAGTGTGTTTGGTCATGACTTAGCGATAATTTAAGGTCATCAAATATACCTAATATTATCGACAAAAACACCCAAACTTGGAAGTTTACCCCCTTAGTTTTGGAGTAGCCCCAATTTTGAATTTACTTTTTTATTTTCGTTGGCCCTTCCAAAAAATATCGATTTCTTTGGACATAAAGGTCCTACAGATGTGAAAAAAAAGTTTTTTGAAAGATGATAATACCCCCTTTCATCGAAGTGTAACAATATAAAAATATTCAACTAGAAAACGCCATAAAAATATTCAACTAGAAAACGCCATAAAAAATTCTTTAAAAAAGATCATAGTAAAAATATGTACTGATTTTCTTAGTAAATACGCAATAGTACAAAAACTAGCACATTGAAGTATAATTTTTTTTCAATGATTTAACACGCAAGGGTATTAGCTACAAAACAACACTCACATCATATCTGTAAGTTACATAATTTGAGAGTAATTGCTGTTCGAACATGATCACTACGCGAAAAAAAGACACAAGACAGGTCGTCATGAAGGCCACTGCCTGTCTACAGAGCAGACGCGACCATTTTGAGCAATTTTTATGATTAATTTGTTGGTTTGATCATTGAAAATTATCGAAAGTACAGTACTGAGGTTTTTATTATCTTATCAATTTTCATAAGGGTCATGTTCGAACAGCAATAACTCTCAAATTATGTAACTTACAGAAATGATGTGAGTGTTGTTTTGTAGCTTGTGTCCTTGCGTGTTAAATAATTGAAAAAAAATTATACTTCAATATGCTAGTTCTTGTTCTATTGCGGATTTACTGAAAAAATCAGTACATATTTTCACTATGAACTTTTTCAAAGAATTTTTTATGGCGTTTTCAAGTTGAATGTTTTTATATTGTTATACTTCAATAAAAGGTGGTAATATAATCTTTCAAAAAACATTTTTTTCACATCTGTAGGACCTTTATGTCCAAAGAAATCGATATTATTTGGAAGGGTCAACGAAAATAAAAAAGTAAATTTAAAATGGAAGCTACTCCAAAACTAAGGGGGTAAACTTCCAAGTTTGGGTGTTTTGTCGATAATATCAGGTATATTTGATGACCTTAAATAATCGCTAAGTCATGACCAAACACACTGTATATCTTTGTTTGGAACCGCTGATGAAATGTAATGGTGGCGCAAAGTAGTTGACAGTTCGCATTGATGTAGGCCAGACATAACATTAGTTTCTTAGTCCTAATGTATAACATCAACAAATCTAACTGACAAGTCGAAACAAATGGAATATGCCATCCTAGAAAAAAAACATCTAATAATAATACACTGCGCAAAAAAATTAACGCACATTATGGAAATCTCAAATTTATTCTACAACTGAAGGTGTTCTCAATGATAATTATTTTTATCAGAATTATGCATGCATATGTTATCCACTTTCAAAGTTTTTCTTCAAAACAGATGTTTTTTCCCAGCAGGAATAAAAATAGATGGGATTATCAGATTTTGAATGTATTGGCTCCATTCTGAAATCAGTTGTTCTCATGATCAATAGTTTTTTTTCGTTTGATTTTCTACGCTCGATCGCTATGCAACGCGAAACACGCAATTTGACCCAAGAGGAATGTGCCCAAGCGGTTTTGCGAGAAGAAGGGTGGACATACACAAGAATTGCAGAAAGGTTTGGAGTTTCCCTTACAAGTGTGTCCAGAATGTTGCAGCGATTCAGGAAGACAGGTATGAATGTTCGAAGACCAGGACAGGGTAGACCACGGGTAACAACTGACATTCAAGAACGTTACTTGAGAGTTTCTTCGTTGAGACAACGGTTTGCAACCGCTCGCCTCCTTCAAAATAAGCTTGAGCAAACTCATGGGGTGCAAATTAGCACTCAGACAATAAGAAATCGCCTCAGAGAATATGATTTAGGGCCTCGTGTCGCGGCAACAGGCCCAGCTCTTACACCAGCCCATCAAAGGGCGCGTTTGGATTTTGCGAGAGAGCATATCCATTGGGAAGAGGCTGATTGGGAAAGAGTTCTCTTCACAGATGAGTCTAGATTCTGCCTCTACCATTGTGATCGACGTTCCCTTGTATACAGACGTCCACATGAAAGATATGCTCAGTGCAATTTCCTGAATACTACTGGTTTAGTGGGAGGATCGATTATGGTATGGGGTGGAATATCTTTGACTGCTCGCACAGAACTAGTGGTCGTTGATAATGGAGCTATGAATGCTGATGGGTATATAAGGAACATTCTTGAAGAGCATGTGTGCCATTTGCCCCATACATTGGTGACAATTTCATTTTTATGGACGATAATGCCAGGCCCCATCGTGCGCGCATTGTTCAGGAGTACCTTGAAGAGGTTGAAGTCTCTCGAATGGAATGGCCAGCAAGAAGTCCAGATCTCAATCTGATTGAGCAAGTTTGGGACAACCTCAATAGAAGGCTGAGAAGTTCAGAAAATCATGCAACTACTCTTAATGACTTAAGAATCCAAATCAGAGAAATCTGGGAAGGATTAGATCAGAACATTTTAAGATTACTCATTTTGAGTATGAAGCGTCGTTGCCGAGCTGTAATTAACGCGAGGGTGGAAATACCAAGCATTAAATCACTTATCAGCATTCCAGTATTTTGAAAATTGTTTATTTCTCTTCTTTCCATTAAGATTCGGCGAAATCCTGGATTTTTCTTCCATTTAATGTGTCTTGTTTCGTTCAAAACCTTCCCGAGAGAACATAAAAAATAAGTTATAAGGTAATGTAGAGTTAACTTTCATTAAAATTGAGATTTTCAGTATGTGCGTTAATTTTTTTTGTGCAGTGTATAATAAGCCCATGAATTTTTGATAATCAAGTGAAGAACACTTATTTATTACATAGGTAAGAGAATTGAAAAATTCTCGGTGGTAAAATCATCAGAGTTTGTGGAAATGTGTTTGTGTGTGTTGTCGGCTGTCGTTTACTTTTGTGTAGTTTACTTATATTGTTGATAATGTCGACCAAATATGCTTATTTATTGAATAAATTTCAGCCCTGAAGAAGTGGAAATATATCCACGAAACGTTGGCAAAGTTAGAAAAAGTGTTTCAATGACCAAAAAGTCCTTTACCCTGTTAACCTTCCATTGATAAAAAATTGTGTCTACATCATATGATTCCACAAGCACGGAAAATTCCATGCCGACTATCGGAGTCCTGCTATCCTACTTGTTCGGATTGAAGGACTCCGAACACTGCAGTTGTATATGAAGTTAAATCCCTAGGTATATACAAGGTGTTTCATTCTCCATAGAGGAAAGTCGCCTTATTTTGGACAGTAGCCCAATTTGGATACTGCATCACCTCGAATACTACCAGGAGTTTTCTGGCATTGAATGCAGAAAACTATTTGTTTTTGATCTAAATTCATCCCTCGTAAACTATGTATTTCAATCTGTTATCACTAGATGGCAATTTCATATTCAACGTTTGCATGTGGTACCTAGTATTTTATTGCTCCAATTGTAATCTTTGAAAAATAAGTAAATAGTGGATGTGAAATATTGAAATTTGTTATATCATAAGTTGAATTCCTCTACAATGAGCTCAACCATTTGATTCAAATATTTATGCCCAGGATCTATTCTAATTCAACCTAAAACATAAAAATTGCCTAATTTTGGATAGCGAAGGTAGCCCATAATTGGATATCCAAAATTTGGAACCTGGGGCCTATTGCACCAAAATAATTTGCAACTTTTCACTATGCACTTTGCATTCTGACAAATTTGCAAAGTGAAAATTAATTATGTAACACAACATTTCTCCCAAGATTTCATTTCTGCGGACTGCGAAGTGTTATTCACTTTGCACTTGCGTTTCCACATTGCACTTTCAATTATGAATGCGTTTTGCGTAACATTATTCATTTGAAAAGTGCAAAGTGAAAAGTTGCAAAGTATTTGGTGCAATAGGCCTCTGGTGGTAATTTCTTATTTTTTTAAATGCCTAGGAAAGGAATGTTTTTTTGAAATTGGATATGTAAAACATGAAAAATCTCATCAACGCCACTTGAAAATCAATTTTTGTTTGTAATTTCTGCAAGGACAATATAGGTTCCTCATTTTGGATAGAGTATCCAATATTAGGGACCTATTTCTGAAATGATGAAAATTGGTATTTTTCAGTTAATCTAATTTTTTTATCAGTAGGGGGAGAAATAAATAGTTCAGTTTGTTTGACATGTTATCATTAAGGTTATGCCATACCTATTTAAAACAGGAAAAAATAATCAAAAAATCAATATCACTAGCAAAAAAGTGCCAATCAAAAAAAATATCCAAAATTGGGAGACTTTCCTCTATATGATAGGTCTGAACAACTCCATAACCGAGATATAAGGTGGTTGATGGTTCATGTATTCACAAAATTTTCAATTTTCAGGTACATATCTGAAAAAAATATGGAACTTTTCCAAGCTGAAATTCATCACTCTGTATATTTAAACTCTGGAATTGATTAAGATATTTGAAAAGAGCATAAAATTGTTAATGGGCTTCAGTAGATTTTATTGTCCTGCGCGTCAGTTTGCTCAAAGAAAGCTTCAGGGAAAGATTGATATGTACAGGATGTTTCCGAATAAGGTGCCGTAAATTCGAGATCTTCATCCCTAAATGATTTCATGACATAGAGTTTCTATAAACTATGGATCTCCGACTTATTGTTTCTGAGATACAGGGTGTTGAAATTTAAGAAGAAAATTGGTTTTTCGTAAATATTTTCGAAACCTTACAAGACTTTTGTTTACCTTTTAGTAAATTGTAAGTTCTTATCAAAACACTTTATTTTCAATCGAAAATCATTATTAATCTTCATCAGTGGCGTCTGTACATACTTCTGTCCGAATAAATTTGGTGAAAAAAATGGTACGCCAATGCTTTTTTCCGAATTTAAAATTATTTTCGTAATCATTACATAATTCACAGTGGGAATGGTATCCTGAGATTTTTGCCTACGAGGAATAATTTCTGAGATAAAGAATAAGATGCTAATTCTTTCAGATGAAATAAGTGCAAAACTGAAGATGCCATTTTCACAGTGAATGATGACTGGTGATCACGAAAATAATTTTAGATTCGAAAAAAAGTATTGGCGTAACATTTTTTTCACCAAATTTATGATTACTTTGCCGCTACAGAATACCAATCTCTAACTAATAATGTTAATTGAAAAAAAATTATATAATTGCAAATCCCACCTGAATGTCGGTCTCTCTCTAACCTGTGTCCATGTAGCTTGTTTGTAATAGTGTCTCATTAAATTAAGTTTGGACATCGTGAAGTTTGAGTTGTATTGTACACAAACTTGTAAACTCCTTCAGGACTAAGAATAAATATTCTTGCAGCCCTGAAGAAGATCCAAAAAAGGGTCGAAACGTCGGCAATTTAAAGTGCGTGTATAATTCACCCCACAGTCCTGAAGCCAACAAATATTCCCTCAATAAAAATAAAGTAATATAGAATCGTGATAAAATGTAAACACGTCTTGTTTGTTATACAAGGTGTCTACTTTTGAAGTGGACAAACTTCGAGAGGTAATTATACAAGTGATTTTCCACAAAATTGAAATGTCGAAATGTTGCACAGTAATTCTAAAATTTAACATTTCTTGATTTAACAAAAAATGTTAAGTTTTTCTCTAAAAAGATAATTTTTCAGTTTACCTTGTAGTCTCATCAAATTTGACCACATATTCGATACATATTGCTACAAGATGAGAGAGTCTATGTGCAGTTGCATAATCAGTCCTATTTTTCCGATGGTTTTTTCGATAAAATATTAATAATTATGCACACGCCTTCCCTTCTTCCGAACTTAAATTTGATCTATTATGGAACTCTTCGTGATTGAATTTTAGTGTAATTTTATGGAAATCATCAATTCTATTTTTTACTGAAAGAAAAAACCATTGGAAAAATAGTACTGATTTTGTCAACATATTAGATTTACTATGGTGAACTTGAACATAATCAATTTTACACTAAAAAGGTACCTACTTCTGGAAAAAGTCCATACTGTGTACTGTTTTCAGTGTATTTTGATTTGAAAATTATGAAGTAATAACTGATGCTGGTATTGATAAAGTTATCAAAAATAATTATTATTAATACAGGGTCTTTATAAATGATTGTAACAGCGCAGTTGGCTTTGGATTGCAGAATACCAATCTCTAACCAATCAGAGCATAGCATGATCAAAGAATTCTGTGGTTTGCATAATCCAAAGCCAACTGCGCTGTTACAATCAAATATAGAGACCCCGTATATACTCCGTTCACGAAAGGTTGAGCCGTCGGTTGGCCATGAAAATTTGGCATATTCCAACGTGTATATTAAAATTTTAGGTTATGTTCTTTATTTTCTTGTGAGATTGATACGCAATGTTGTCAATATTGCATAGAGTTCTCTGATAACTCGCAAGCTCGTCGGACGAGACCGGGTACATTCGGCAACGTTGACATTATTTTACTTTATGACAGTAAATACTGCCAACTTCAGATAAATAAAGAAACGCCTACTATGCGCTCAACCTTTCGCGAACGGACTCTATGATTACAGCTAGAGAAATATGAATAGTATATTTCCCGAGGTTGTCCTAGTTACATCCCGAGGGCGAAACCCGAGGGATGTATAGGCAACCGTGGGAAATGTATTCATATTTCTCGTGTTAGTTGTAATCAATAGTTTTTTCTAATTGAAACAATATCGTTCTTAAAATGGAAAAATTAATATTAGATGGTAAATTTTTGAATTAATTGGATTTTTAACGTAGCCGTGTTTGTGAGAATCATGATTGACTGGTTTAATTTTGACGTCTTGTCAGAAATAAAATTATTGAAATAATAGGTTTGTTCGCGTCGCAGTCGGAACTATTCGGAACTGTACTTTTTTGTTCCCACCATAGAAATATATACATAATTATCATTGTTATGTATATATTTCTATGGTGGGAACAAAAAAGTACAGTTCCGAATAGTTCCGAACTGCGACGCGAACAAACCTAATGTCGAACTACGTCGAAACTCAAGCGGCGAAAGCCCGTGAATTTTTTATTCCGGCCAAATCTAAAGCTGCCTATAGTAAAGAGTATTCACATGCAGGCTTTCAGAAGTGGAACGGTGGTGGACGGTGTCAGCGAAAATATTTTGTTAGCCTATTTTGAAGATTTGATATGTTGCTTTGATTCTTGTTACGATCTCCAGTCGCAGAAATATTCACCAAACACGTTATGGCCAAAATGATCTATGTTGAGGTCCATGCTACATTTGAAGGAAAAAACGAATGTGAGATTCGATGAAGTGGAAGCAATTGTTAAGAACAAAAATAAAGAATACGTTCCCAAAAAATCAGCAGTGTTGTCCCGGCAGCAGATCAAGAAATTCTTGATAGAAGCTCCAAATGACTTACAGAGTGAACCTTCTTGGTGTTTGAATGATTTATGAGTTCACTTGAAATTTTGCTAAATAAATCTAATATTAATAATGTTATGTGAAACTACTATTTGGTACGAACCGTGTATCTAGCGCCTTCTAGAGAAAATGCAGATGTATCAGCTTCAAAAACATAACAATAATAATAATAATAATTTTTGCCATCAAATTTACATGGTTCATTTATAGAGAAAAACTCAAAAATTCTTCTACTGAATAAAATGCATTATTTACTAAAATATTATGAATTTTCTTTTTAAAAACACGTACAAAACAGGTAGTTCTTTTACGTCTGCAGGTAATTTATTGAACATTTTGATGCCCCAGTAGTGCGAGAAATTTTGCGTATTTTTCTTCCTGTGCAATGGTGTAATGAAATCATTCTTATGTCTGGTGTTGAACATGTGATGAGTCCCATTTCTTGGTATGGTGGATCTGTTGTGGTGCACGTATATGAGACACTCCTTTATATACAGAGATGGAAAGGTAAGTATTCTACTATTTTTATACATATTCGTATGTATAAAATTTCATTACAATGTTGCCAATAGTTCTGGCAAAATCGTATGAAATGTGTATATTCTTTTCTCTTCAATGCCCTTCATCATGAATTCGGATGTCGTTACGAAAATTTTCACTGCACAAAACTCAAATAACACATGGGCTGAAAAGTCCCGGGCATAACAAAGAAAACACGGTTTTTTTTGGTTCAAAATTAGCTTTATTCATCAACGTTATCTCCATCAAGAGCAACGCAATCGTTCCAGCGCCGCTCTAACATTTCAATACCACTTTTGTAGAACGATTAATCTTTTGCCTCAAAATAGGCCCCAGTTTCAGCGATAACCTCTTCATTCGTGCGAAATTTCTTACCGGCGAGCATTTTTTTCAGGTCTGTGAGCAGCCAGTAGTCGCTGGGAGCCAAATCTGGCGAATAAAGTGGATGTAGGAGCTATTCGAAGTTCAATTCACAGTTTTGCCATTGTTTTGATTGTCTTGTGACACGGTTTGTTGTCTCGATGGAACAAAATGTTTCTTCTTTGCCATATGCGGTCGTTTCATTGCAATTTCGGCCTTCAAAAGCTCCACAAACGCTATATAATATTCACTGTGGTTGGTATTTCCTTTTTCAAAATAGTCGATGAATATTACACTACGCACATCCCAAAATACAGAGGCCATAACCTTTCCAGCCGATTGTTGTACTTTCGGGCGCTTTGGACGAGGTTCACCAGTTGCTGTCCTCTAAGATGACGATCGTTTTGATTCCGGAGTGAAGTGATGGATCCATGTTTCATCCATTGTCACATATCGACGCAAAAATTCCGGTTTGTTATGTTTAAACATGGCCAAAAACTGCTCAGAAGCATCAAAACTTTTTTGTTTTTGTCAACAGTGAGCAAATGAGGTACCCACTTTGAACAGAGCTTTCTCATATTCAAATGCTCATGCAATATAAAGCCAAAACTTTCTTTTGATATCTTTACGATGTCAGCTAACTTACGCAAGTACACTTTTCAATCATTCAAAACGATTTTGTGGATTTTTTTATGTTTTCTGGTGTTACCGCCTCATTTGGACGTCCACTGTGTTCTGCATGATCGGTGTCTCTACGACCACGTTTGAAGTCAGCAAACCAACTTTTTATTGTTGTTTCTGATGGAGCGGAGGCCCCATAACACTTTTCAAGCCATTGCTCCGCCTGAACGGTATTTTTTCCCATCAAGAAGCAGTGTAAAATTAAACCACGATACCACGAAACTGTTTTTGATCCATTGTTTTGAAAATGAAAATGGAAAAAAACTCTTAGAACAATAACTCACAAAATAATGAATAGAACTTCATGAAATTTCAACAGCTATCTTTTAAAGGTTAGCATTAACCGAAAAAAAGGTGACTGCGACAAAACTAGCGCCATCTATGTGTTAGGCCCGATACTTTTCAGCTCATGTGATATTTATCAGTTTTCTACCTTACCCAGAGCCGGAGTCACCTCTTTTTGATCTGGATGTAAGTTTACAGAGTATTGAAATTCTTCGTTGTTACATTTGCCAAGTTTTAAATTGAGTTGTCACACTCACCTCAACTTACGATAACGTTTCTTTCCAGACTGTCTTCTAGTAGAGCCTCTGCAGTCGTGAGATTGAGGTCCTGAAACATTTGTCGCTTCAAGGCCTTTATCTGAAATAATGCATTCAAATTCTACTTCTTCTTCATCTCCCAACGATCGGAATCCATTCATTTTAATTACGCTCTGAAAAATGCCAAAAAAAAAATGAAAATATATAACAAAATTATAAAGTTAGCAATGAAAACATCCCAAACAACGATTATTTTAGTCGATGTCTGTATTTTTCGAATAGCGAGGATAAGGTATGAGGAGAGTTAAAAGGTCAAAAATTATTCAACTATATGTATCGTATAAAGGCGCCTAAAGACGACATGGCAAGTCTCGGCCAACGTCCGCTCGTTCCAACGTTGGCGCATCGTGTGCAGTGGCGCAGCCAGGATTTTGTTTCGAGGGGGGCTGAACTAAACAATTCTTGATGATACAACAAATACGAAAGTTTCAAAAAAATAAAGAACAAAGGAATAACGAAGAAATCTAATATTTTGGGGGGGGCTGCAGCCCCAAAGCCCCCCCCCTAGCTGCGCCAGTGATCGTGTGTATGCAAAACATAGGTATAGCAAGGCGAGTCCCACGTCGGTGCTGGCAAGGGTTCGCCTAGCAAGGCGAACGTTTGAACGAGCGGACGTTGGCCCAGGCTTGCCATGCCGCCCCAAAAACGCCGCTACAGACGGCATGACAAGCCTCGGCAACGTCCACTCGTTCCAACGTTGGCGCATCGTGTGTATGCAAAACATATGGCAAGGCGAGTCCAACGTCGGTGCTGGCAAGGGTTCGCCTAGCAAGGCGAACGTTTGAACGAGCGGACGTTGGCCCAGGCTTGCCATGCCGCCCCAAAAACGCCGCTACAGACGGCATGACAAGCCTCGGCCAACGTCCACTCGTTCCAACGTTGGCGCATCGTGTGTATGCAAAACATATGGCAAGGCGAGTCCCACGTCGGTGCTGGCAAGGGTTCGCCTAGCAAGGCGAACGTTTGAACGAGCGGACGTTGGCCCAGGCTTGCCATGCCGCCCCAAAAACGCCGCTACAGACGGCATGACAAGCCTCGGCCAACGTCCGATCGTTTCAGCGTTCGATAGAGACGGCATGGCAACGGTCGCTCGTTCAAACGTTGGCGCATCGTGTGGTGATATTTTTGACACACATCAAAGGGATTTGTTGAAACTCGCCAGTGTATATGATTTTTGAAACATAGATAAATTGAAAATAGTATAATCATCGAATTGAATTTGATCACAGTACACACGACACGCTGAGCTCAATGAAGCTAGTAAGGCAAAGATGTCGAAAATTAATAGGAAAAATTCTGAGGATTGGCCATTTTTTGGCCATTTTTTGACCTTGTTTCACCATCTTCTACTTTTGTTTGAAAACCCTCCATATAAAAAAAAAATATTGCGGTGTTTCTACGGATTCTCGAAATTTTAGAATTTCGGAAAAACAAATATCGGGTGTCCCAAGGTGAGTGGCCTATTAGACGTTTCTGGAGAACTTGACATATTTGAAATTTGAAAATTGGAATTATAATATTGTACGGAATTCTCTACTGAGCTAAAATATTTTTAAAGCTTGAGCGCTTCCAGTTATACAGGGAGCGAAAATAAATTTGTTCAACAAATTTTTTTTATTTTTTCCTCTCTGATATAATTGAGTATTCAATTCTGAATACATTCACATTAAAATTATTTTATTTTTTCAATAACTTTTCAAAATATCGATAGAAAACTGGAAAAAAGTCAAATATTCGTAGTCAGTATTAGGTTCATTTTTCTTAATCTCAACATCCTGAGCGTGAACCGTTCTCATAACATCAAAGTAGAAGAATGTGGAAAGGTCATGCATCTTTTAAATTTCATAAATATCAGATCACAGGGTGTTTGGAATTTTGTGTCAAAAACTGTGATCGATAATTGGCCATAACTTCTGTTTTTCAAATTAGAACCCCATTTTTTTCCACCCTTAGTACAAGAGATTTCAAAATTGAATATAGTGACGTCTTCCCAGTGAAAAAGTACCTGTAGAAAGTTCCAATCGTTTTCAGATACCTATTCTAGAAAAAAAAATATGGAACATTTTCGAAATCAATGAGATATCGAAATTTGGTTTTAACTTAAAAACAATATCGTGAAATGGCTTCCACTAGGTAATGGTGTTTTCATGGAAATCGAGCCAGGGACCCCTTTCAACATTTTCACCTATCTAGTCTAGAAGTACCAGAAACAGCCAAAATCAAGCATTTTGGGATGCCTTGTACAGTTATTCCTGGGACACCCTTTTCCCAGGTACTTATAGATCTTCGTTTGACAGTGCTTGAGCGCCTTTTACTTTTTTCGAAAGCCCTTCTTTCCGAGAAATTCAAAAGAATATAGGGATATATTGAAAATTGTGTGTATGTTTTTCCGAAATCCATTCTTAATGTAAGTATATTAAAATACTCGCCCTTCCTACAAACTCAATTCATTTTCACGGTCGCAGAGCTACCACCAGATGAAAGAGTTATAGAAAAATGAAATACGAAAATACGAATGTTTCGTATGTGTATCGTAGTCTATGATGTGTACCGTCATCGATGCACGAATATCGAGCGAAAACCAACGTGTCTATAAAAGTTCGCTAAAACGTTGGCCGAGGCTTGCCAAGCCGTCTGTAGCCGCATTTATAGGCGAGCCCTGGCCAGCTCCAGTGTTCGATTCGCCTTGCCAAAAGTTTTGCGTACACACGATGCGTCAACGATTCGCGTTGCAATGAACAAACGTTGGCCGAGGCTTGCCATGTCGTCTGTAGGCGCCTTTATACAAGATCTCGATAAACGATCGAGATCTAAAAATCCCCAGTAACGCTCGTTTCGGTCGATGTCCGTATTTTTCGTTGGATGGTGAGTATGGTTAGAATAAGTAGGTCACAAACTACACAGGGATGCAAAAATAATTTTTGTAAAAAGTGTTTGTGAATTGATAACTGCATTTCATGTACTTTTCAGCGCTGATTTCAAAAATGAAATCCATTTCATTCTATTATATCAGGTTTTCTCACGAAAAGGGTAAACTGTTTTTGTACTTTTTTTGAATGAATAAAATTCTATTTATCTATAAATCATGTACTCAACTATATTTAATTACACTCTTATTCTTCTTTAAGCTCATAAGTCCTTATAATAACGCATTTTGTCGAAGCTTCTTTTATTGATATGAAGTTCAAACAACACATTGAAACATATCAAAGAAACTATCCACTGCAACTTATTCAATCAGATAAAGTTGTCTGAAATATCAATTTTGAATACTGGGCTCGGCAAATGGTGCCATTGTGTTCCAAACTGAAGCAATTGGCTTAGAATATGAAATCACAGGATGAAGAAGCAAAATTCGATATAACATATGAAAAATAGAATTGGAAACAAGTGAAAAATTCTAGCAACAGGAGTTAAAAAATCATCACAGTATGTGCATATTCTCTAATGATAACTGATGCAATATAATTTGAAAAATTTTACCTGATGCACAAAAACATCTTGCCCTCCATCCTCAGGGGTAATAAATCCCCATCCTTTAGCAACATTGAACCATTTGCATTTACCTCTCCTCCTGCCAAAACTAGCCTCAGATCCCCCTTGACTAGCACTTCCTCCTTCAGAACCTGAAATAGTGAAATAACATTGCTTACTATGAGTCAGTAGTCACCATTAAAGTTGGAGTAAGTGGCTATATACTCATAGTTGCATGAGTATCATTTTAAAAAATTTTATGATTCAATGAACTCCTCAATTCATACTGTTCTTTCGATTATATGGTTGTTAATAAGTTCAAACCAACATTTAGACAGTTGATGAAAGATCCCCAAAAGTTCAGAAATATTATCTACATGATGAGCTAAACACAATCAATATCAAAGTGAATCAATATGGCCTGATTCCCAAAATCAAGTCAAATTCATTAGCTGGGTATACAGGGTTTTCCTTTTAAGTTGGCCTATTAGACGTTTAAGGAGAACTAGTGAATATTTCGTTCTGGAATTTTTGGTGCAGCCTTGAGGGTGACGGAACTCTTCGCTTAAAATATTTTCAAGTCGACAGTGTTGCCACGGCTATCTCAAACGCATATCTACTTTCTTATTTCAAATGGAACTACCTATATTTTCATTTATGTATCGATTCGATACCAAATTCGCATTATAACACACTAAAAAAAAATTCTCTGCTATGCACTGTTGCCAAGTTATTCATAAATTCCTGAAACTTTTGGCATTTGCATTGCCAGTTTGGAAATGCAATATCTCGATTATTTTTTATGCAAACGGAATCAAACTCAGCAGTCTCATAGTAAGACTCCATGCATTCATGTGGTATATAAAGTATTTTGATACATCGTGAGGTTTTTCGAAGATATTGCTCCGAAAATGTGAAACTCAAAATAGAAATATTTCGAGATTTTCAAATGGCAACCCCATATTTATTTTACAGCATTCGATTCGAAATGAAAAATGAATGGCAGTCTTGGATAGTTTTCGAATGAGATGAAAAATACTGAAATTTTTCAGTATTTATACTTCATGATCTATGGTCCTGTTTACGATGAAATGGCTCTATGATTATGAAGTGAATTATTGAAATAGATTCTATGGTTCAAATCATGAAAGTATTCGATGATCGTGGATGTCATAGAAAAAAGTTTACCCATATTATTCAAACACGATTCGGGTTGTTTCACAATTCACGGGAAACCCCAAAAACTTATTGAAAGGACCTGTAGGACCTTTAACAATCGTTATTCACATTTAGCACGAATGATCGGAAAGAAATTCTAAAAATTGTTTAGGCTTTCTTTGATCCTGGCCTTATGTACACCAATTATTTATTTTTGACAGTTTTCAAATGAGATGAAAAATACTGAAATTTTTCAGTTTTTATAGTCATGTTCAATGGACATATTGCTGTGTGATTATAAAGTGAATTATCGGAATGAATCCTATTGTTGAGGTCATGAACATAGGGCCAGGATTACAGAAAGCCTAAACAAGTTTTGGAATCTTTTTCCGATCATTCGTGCTAAATGTGAATAACGATTGTTGAAGGTCCTACAGGTCCTTTCAATAATTTTTTGGCATTCCCCGTGCATTTTCTATGACATCCACGATCATCGAATACTTTTTATGATTTCAACCATAGAATCTACTTCAACAATTCACGCCATAATCATAGAACCCAAAGATTATATAGTATAAAGATCGGAACGACACGACTACAGTGTATGAGCGCCATCTCTGGGTCAAATGTGAACTAATGTCACTATAGAAGGGTTAAAATTCTGGTTCTATGATTATAAGCATAGATTAACTAAACGGAGTTTGTCTATGATTATAAGTTTCGAAATCAATATACATGGGAAATGTCATTGATATAAAAAGTGCCAATCAATTCGTTTGCACAAATATTATTTCTCTTCGAACGGCTTTTGCCGTTAGTGTCGTCTCGAAAAAAAGTGGAAAAAAGATTAGTTTGTACCCTTCAGTAATGAAAATTACGAACGAGATAGTGAAAACTGGATGATCAACTGGTGTTTATGGATGTATGCAGGTAAAGCTATATTTTGGCTTGATCAACGTCAACATCTGTTGCTATTTCCACGATAGAGGCAGAAATAGTGGCTGATAGTGAAGCTGCACGGAAAATAAAATGGTTAAAGTGACTATTCAGGAAAAGTTTTCCGTCAATTCAAACAGTGATGGTGGACAACGAAGCTGCAATCGAACTGAGCCAGAAACTGGAATTCCACAGACGCACTAAGTATATTCATATTAAATCCATGTATAAATCTTACAATAATACCCTAATATTCTGTAATATCTTCTATAAATGCATAATAAAATATTACACATGAAATACTGAATTTTATTGAAAATTATGGATTAAAATATAAAAATGAAACATCCTGAAGGGAATACGAATTTCGCATCAATTCTTATTACAGTTTTCTTTATATGATTTCTAATCCAAATTACAGATTTTGTATAAAAATTGATCTTCAGTGCCATCTCTGGGTCAAATGTGAACTAAAAAAATGTAGTCGTTTTTTAGTACTACGAATGTAGGGCCGTTTCCTATCTTTCTATACTCTATAATCTATGATAGAACCATTTCATAGTAAATAGGACCATAGATCATGAACTATAAATACTGAAATCTCATCGAAAACTATCCAGAATAAATAATTAGTGTAAGAAGAGACTGCCATTCATTTTTCATTTCGAATCGAATGCTGTAAAATAAATATGGGTTGCCATTTGAAAATCTCGAAATATTTCAATTTTGAGTTTCACACTTTCGCAGCAATATCTTTGAAAAACCTTACGATCTATCAAAATACTGAATATACCACATGAATGCATGGAGTCTTTACTATGAGACTGCTTATTTTAGTTCCGTTTGCATAAAAAATAATCGAGGTATTGCATTTCCAAACTGGCAATGCAAATGCCAAAAGTTTCAGGAATTTATGAATAACTTGGCAACAGTGCATACAGAGAAATTTTTTTTAGTGGGTTATACTGCAAATTTGGTATTGAATCGATACATAAATGAAAATATAGGTAATTCCATTTGAAATAATAAAGTAGATATGCGTTTGAGATAGACGTGGCAACACTGTCGACTTGAAAATATTTTAGGCGAAGAGTTCCTTCACCCTCAGGGCTGCACCTAAAATTTCAGAACGAAATATTCACTAGTTCTCCTAAAACGTCTAATAGGCCAACTTAAAAGGAAAACCCTGTATATACAGGGTGTTTCATCATAAACTGGACAAACATATATTTTCGTATAGAGGACATCGGGAGAATCATTTTGCCTTATACAATATATCTCGTTTTCGAAGCATAAAGCGAGATACAGGGTGTCAAACGTCATTTTGAGCAAGATTTCTTATGAGTGTGGTTAGTTATGTATAACACATAAAGTAACGGTTTTTGGTCAAATCTCAGTATTTTCGGTCCTCTATTCAGAAAAGTGGACGAACTCCGAAAAAAAAATCACAAAATGGCGGAAGACCTGCAATGTTCCAAATTTTTTTTTGCGGTTGTCAAATTGACTTTTATTTTCTGAATGAACACAATTTTCTAAGAATTTCTGTGAAAAAAAACTTTCAAAAATCGAACACAAATTTTTTTTTACATGTCCACAGCGATGAAAAAATTTCACTCGAAATGGATGAAATTTTGTACAATTGTACTTCTTGAATTATCAATCACGAATATGAAAACAGAATTGTAAAATATCGAACGGTTTCGTTACTACAGTCACGGCCTTCTAAAGAGGTTTAGAAGGCCGTGCTACAGTCATTCAAATGTTTCGTTCAGACCTCTGAAATAATGAAAATAAATTTGTTTTGAGTTCTAGAGTCAAAATAATTAAATGATTGGCATGTCCAAACATTTTAGATGAATTCATACAAAAAAATCAGTGAAACTCAGTTGGGACTCGAACCGACGTAGGTATCAAATAAAGAAATGGCACTGTTCTAAGGATATTAATATTCGTTGCCAGGCAACGGTAGTTCGTAGTTCATAGAGTTGGAATGGTATTTGAATTTTAGTGAATATAATTTAGCCAGTAGTCAAACTCTATGAACTACGAACTACCGTTGCCTGGCAACGAATATCAATATCCTCAGAGCAGTGCCATTTCTTTATTTGATACCTACGTCGGTTCGAGTCCCAACTGAGTTTCACTGATTTTTTTGTATGAATTCATCTTAAATGTTTGGACATGCCAATAATTTAATTATTTTGACTCTAGAACTCAAAACAAATTTATTTTCATTATTTCAGAGGTCTGAACGAAACATTTGAATGACTGTAGTAACGAAACCGTTCGATATTTTACAATTCTGTTTTCATATTCGTGATTGATAATTCAAGAAGTACAATTGTACAAAATTTCATCCAGTTCGATTTTTGAAAGTTTTTTTTCACAGAAATTCTTAGAAATTGTGTTTGACAACCGCAAAAAAAATTTGGAACATTGCAGATCTTCCGCCATTTTGTGATTTTTTTTCGGAGTTCGTCAACTTTTCTGAATAGAGGACCCGAAAATACTGAGATTTGACCAAAAACCGTTACTTTAAGTGTTATACATAACTAACCACACTCATAAGAATCTTGCTCAAAAATGACGTTTGACACCCTGTATCTCGCTTATGCTTCGAAAACGAGATATATTGTATAAGGCAAAAATGATTCTCCCGATGTCTTCTACACGAAAATATATGTTTGTCCAGTTAATGATGAAACACCCTGTATAGAAAATTGAATTGGAAGAAGAAACTTCATATTTCCATAACAAGAAATCCGATTCGTGTGAAATTTATTTTTGAGGTTCTTGAACGTGGCTGCAAAATTTTATTTCGATTGGCTTTGTTTTGTTTGAGATATTGATTGAGTAAGAAAAATTTTGAATGGCTTTATTTTATGAAACACCCTGCACTATATGGTTGGTTAACGAACTTAACCGAGGCATTTGGGAACTGAACTCACCCTTTCACATTTCAAGTCTCTAGGACAATCCCTTCGAAAGTTATCGTGCTAACAGACGGCCGGCCCCACGGCTCGAAATTCGAAAATTACAGACATTTGGGCAAAACGATATAGCACTCGTTTAAGTAGAACGAGCGCTCAATAATTTACGTAAACTTACTTTTTCAAAATGTCCCACCAATTTTAAAAATGTGAAAAAATTCCAGGGTATACAGGACCAAAGAAGACATTTTATGTCAAAAAATGGCGGTGGACACTTTTGAAGAATACCGAGAAACAAATGATTATAATTTTATTTTTTTCTAAAAATCGATTTTTCATTCCTGAAATTCCATTCGAAAATTTTCGATTTCACAACAGTAAAAAAATAAAATCGAAAAAGTTTTTTCGTGAAAAAAGATGCTCTTGTATAATAATGCCCAGATGCACCATTTCTGAAAAAAATAGATTTGGAATTTTCTCTCTTAGTTAAATGATAAAAATAATTTTTTCTCAGAAATGCTGCATCTGGGCGTTATTATACAAGAGCATCTTCTTTCAAGAAAAAACATCAGAGTTTATGAATATGATGTAAATCTCGCAAAATAATGAAAGTTAAAAAAGTTTCAACTAAAAATACTCTTCGCCCTCCCTCCCCCAAATGATAGATTGTGCTTGACATGAAAGAAATGCACTCAATCTAATCGATGCGTATTTTTGATATTAGCCAATGTGTAAACTTTCAGCACTTTATGTGACTCCGTTTTGCGAATATGTGGCAAAAAGTGTGGACAGGACGTCATCTTCAAAGGGCACTAGCTCCTTAACGAAGCAATTTTGCATTATATGATTTGGGTCAAATCTGTCTAAAATATGATCTATAATGTCCACTAGAAGTTTGTCGGTCTAATTACTGGACACCCTGTATATTGGCTTGGTCAAAGTCTGTTGCACTTTCCTCAACAGTGGCACAAATAGTGGTTGCTATAGTGAAGCTGCACAGAAAATGCTGGGGTTACAGCTACTTTACAAGAAAAGTCTAAGTTTTCGGTCAGTTATAACATTGATGGTGGACCCAAAATTAAACAAACGCACTGAGTATATTCATATTTAATCCGTGTATGAACCTTATAATAATACCCTAATATTTCTGTGATAACTCCTATTATTGTACAATTTCAGTAAGTATATCCTGATTTTTATGAAAAAGTGAGGATGAGCACATGCAAATTTTTATTCTAATTATTCAAGTATCTATAATATCGTTGTACTCAATATATATAAAATATCTGACCGAATCGGAAGGTCATGCCTTGTGCTTTTCTCATGTGAGAACGTGAATTGTATTCAATAATCTAGTTTCACATGACAAGCCCAGGTACGATCCAACAACGGTGGTTGAGTAGTTAACTAGAGGAAGAGCGGTTATACATTTCCCTTGATAACAATGGCCCGTTAGAGAATAAGATTGGGTGAAAGTAAAAGTAGGGTTTCTTTCTATTTCATAAGGGTAGTTCGGAGCTTTTTGTGCCACCAGTTGGTTTATATCAGTGGGGTACTTCCGAATAGTTAAGTAAGGACTTATAATTTAATAGGGACATTTTTTTCGAATTGGTATCATAAGTAAATGATCATCATTTCAAAATCGAAGAAAGCTTTGATGTAAAGTGAGCAGTAGTAACGCGTTCAATCATACTGAGAAAATTGAATACTACGAGATATACTGGTCTCATTTTATCTATTCATTCCAGTTCCATATTTTACATATTTATACTCAAATAATAGCATTTCGAATATTCAGTGTGAGTTTATGACTAGATCAGAAAAGCAGCATGAATCTGGAATTTCACCAATTGAGTTTGAAATTTTTTCTGAAACACTCTACAACCTTCATGGAATGAATCAGATTCATCATCAGATACTTCTGAATCGTCTATTTCAGATTTTCCTGATTACTATGGTAGACCGATTTGACCTCAGAGAAGCATCTTCATCTACAATGTCTCTGCTTCTTTGATATTATTTTCAGTTTGTTTGAAGCTATATGGGTTATTTTTGTATAACAAATCCGAGAACAGAAATGAAATTGCGCTAGTCTTTTAGGGCCTACTTAAATATCAATCATTTTTGTATGGACTATGTAGTACAGTGTTGAAGGTACATAGACTTATGATTGAAAATACGAAAGACTTGTTGGTGTGTCAAGTAGGGGTATTATTTAGATGGTTTTTAATATGTTCGGTTGTTTATGACAATCATGCATTATTGGAAGCCATTAATCGATTATTGTGCTTGAGACTTGATATTTCGAGGTCGACGGAATAACTATACAGGGTGGCCGGACGATTGACGTCCAAAAGAAAAAAACAGGTCCCTCGTCTCATGGGGTATTCGAATCACCCCAATGTATGTTATGCGATTTTTCACGGTTTCCGAGTTATGAATTTTTTATGAACTTTTGAGAATTTTTAACTTGACCATATTAAAAAACATATTAAAAAAAGAGTACAAGAGTTTTCTGATATATTTTTCCTGTAAATAAATCGCCATGAAATGTACTTTTATACATAAAATAACCAGCATCGTAAATTTGATAAAAGTTATAGAAATGTTGGTCTCAAGTGAAAAATTTACGTATTTTGGATCATGATTTAATTTTTCAAATTTAAATTAAAAATGTAAACAGGCTACTCATGGTTTCTCAGTAGGCTTAAAAACTGCGCTCAACACTCAGCTTTCAGAATCATTAATAAAAAATGGTACCTACTCAACAGTCTACTTTTGCTAGAATTAGCCTTCAAAGTCAACGAGGTGGAAAAAATCAAAGAACTAGACGTTTACTCAAAAATTATTTTTTGTCATTTTAAGATTTTTGTGATCCAGTTATGATAGAAAATGATAAATTTTTACTTTAGGAGAAAAGTTTTGGATAAGAAAAAGAAAAAGGTATGGCAATAAATCACACATCATGTAGATAAAAAAAATGTATACCCCATGAGACGAGGGACCTGTTTTTTTCTATTGGACGTCAATCGTCTGGCCACCCTGTATAATGTCAGATATTATACAGTGTTTTGATGAAACTAACGGTGATCTCCAATAAATTGGCAACAACTTAATCTACTTCAAAATTTGCCATCCAGTAATTTACCTGTTCAGCGGAAATCTAATCAATATCTTTCTATGAGACATAATATAAATTGAGCTACAGACAGGCCTGTATTGGAACATAATTCGACCCAGTGCAGCTGTATCAATCAACAGTTTGCGCATGATATGGTCAGTTGGTAAACACAAACAATAATTTAAAATTGGCAGGATACAGATTCTAATGGTCACCATATGAACTTTGACTAGTCAATTTATTACCTTTTTCACCGATAATCGATAAAATTCACAAGTCAGAATTCTACAACAAACCAATAATTACCAATGATTATAATCGCGAGCTGAAAGAAGAACTGAAAACCCAACCCCAAACCTCATTTCAAATTGAGTTTTAATTTTCAGAGCACCTAGATTATGCTAGACAATTTCCTCAGTTCTTAACGATCTTTCCAAATTGAGTTCAATTTAGAACACCATTATAAAGAATTCTATTCTGTTTCCGGCAGGTGGCTCTAGAAACGAACCGGCACATTTCGAGTGAATTTTCCGTAACATGAAAATTCGAGACATTCGAGCATTTAGTCATATTCAAAATCAGTGGTGTTTTGATCAAAACTTTTATCTCAGATGTTGAAGATCGTGAGTTCGGAATCTGAATTTGTGTTAGACTAATTTATCTTCAAACTGATATGTCAAGAGAAAATCGTATAGCATATAGCATCTCAACTATTCAATAACTATCAATTGATATACAGTGGAACTTCTCTATACCGAAAGCGCTAAATCCGCATAAAAAAATTCGTTATAAGGAAATTTCGTTATACAAAAAATTTACTTTGAAAACTTGAAAATGTGGTAAATTTTTGTGTTCATGTCATTGCACATAATATTTGATGTAATTAGTAGGTGACGCATAGATTTATAATACTAACTAGATGGCGAACCTGTCAAAAATTTTAAGGCAAACGGCGGCCATTTGCAGTTTGGGTTGGATTTGAGAGGTGTCACTTTTTCTATGAATTGAAATATTAGAATTACCAATATTCCTTTATTTATTTTATTTCAACGAATTAAAATTAAAATTAATAGACCGAAATGTCAGAGTTCACAGAACACTAATATATAGAGTTCGTTTTCATCACTTCTTTCAAAGGAACGTCTATGTTTTAAACAAAATTCGAGCACAGATGTTATAGAACATCGAAATATTAGAGTTTCATCCCAAACTGCAAATGGCGGCCCTTGCCTCACTTTTTTCTACTTGACAGTAAGGAAGTTCGACGTCCAGTTAGTTTTATAGGTCCATGAGGTGACATGGCATTTACATTGAATTCCATGTAATACTAAATTTTTTTCAGATTACTTGTTAGACCCACCGGCAAAATAATCGATCCACTCCAAAAATCGATGAAGTTTGTTAATTCATAAATATGCTATGTCAAGTCCGATTTGATTGAATTTTTTTCAATTGTAGGTTAGTTCATTCGATACTAATCAACAGTTTCGAATTTTAAGGAAACTTGGCTTACATCATTTTATACTGGGTGAAACAAAATCTGATTGAAACTACCTGTTGTGTGCTCCAGTTGTTCCACCATATGATTTCTCATTTGATAAAGACATATCTTTCCTGAACAATTTCGTCGTTCATTTTTTAAAATTGTTGTCAAGAGAAGATGTGTCTTGATGATGAAATAAAATATCACACGGTGGAACAACTGGAACACACCAGGGAGGCTCTAATGTTTTAAAGTTTTAAAAAGGTGATTTTGTTTCACCCTTTATAAAACGACGTACGTGAGTTTTCTTGATATTCAAAACTGGTGATTGATTTCGTATAAACCCACCTACAATTGAAAATAACTTCACTAAAATCGAACTTGCAATAACATATTTCTGAATTAACAAACGTCATCAATGTTTTGAGTGGATCGATTATTTTGCCAGTGAGTGTATTTAAAGCAGGATAGGCAAGGTTCGTTGTCTACTGAAGAGAACTAGAGAATTGAAGTGTTTTCCAATAAGAGGTGTTATTTTGATATTCAAATAGAAATGCCATTTTTCAATATAAATGATCGGATGTTCATTTCATTATAAAGAAGAAGCTATGCCGTTAATGATGGAAAATAACATCAGGCAAATGACTACCACGACCACGCTTATAGGACCATATCCTTTTAATGAAATTTTCCATAACCAAATCGCAAAGTGGCTGCCCTATGTCCTCGATAGTCTAACGAATTCCATCTTTGAGGTCTTGAATCGAAGCTGGGCTATTGGCGTAGACCTTCTCTTTCACGTAGCCCCAATGGCAGGAGGCGCAAGGTGTTAAATCACATCAAGATCTCAGTAGCCAATTGTGATCACCTCTTCGAGAGATAACACGGTCCGGAAACTTTTCCCGAAAAACATCAATGGTTTCGTTGCTTGTGTGGCACGTAGCGCGCTCTTGTTCAAAATAAACGTTGTCCAGATCAATGCTATTCAATTCCGGTCATAAAAAATCATTAATCATCTCTCGATAGCGCAAGCCATTCACCGTAACTGTTGCTCTAGCCACGTTGAGGATAGAGAGGCTTTTCAACAATAACTCTTTGTTATCCGAGTCCCAGCGAAGACACGACTTTGGGGTGGGTTTTCTTCAACACTTTCAGCTACAGCAGCAATATTCTCGGCTGTTCTTGAGCGACGTGCACGGGTTTTATTCTTCACATCACTAACTTGTCCAACAGCTCGAATTTTTCCACCACTTCTTTATTGGGTCCGACAAGGTGCTTGACGACGACCAAAAAATGTTCGAGTTTTACAAACCATCTCTGCCAAATTTTCACCATTTTTTTAATGAGTTTTAATAATTTCAATGCGAAGCGTGTATCATTGCATTTTTATTAATGGCGTAGTTTCTACTTGTCAAATGTCGAAAAATGACAGCTTCAAACGTGACATCTACCGAAATTGCGGGCTATTCAAAATAACACTTCTTATTGGAAAATCCTTTACAGCAGTTGGAAGAAATTCTTCTTATTTCCTAATCCTAATCTCAAGACGTTCTAGGATAAACAATGAAATGCTATTCCATTCAAGAGAATAGAGAAATCCTTCGATTACTTCTGAAATCGTCTAGACACAGGTTAGGGCGGGTCACTGTCCTCAAAAAAAAATGTCGTGCATAAACCACATCGCGTTTCTTTTCATAATGGGTACATCTTCCAACAAAATTAATAAACCTCCATCCAAAAAGCGGCGATATGACTCTCAATTTAATCTTCTGGGTGGGAAGAAAAGTCCAACTAAATAATCGACAATCATTTTAATCCATAGATAACGGGTTTTTCACTATAATTTGACCCCCCTTTAACTTTGTTACTAAAGGAGAAACAAAAAAATGTTTCGTATAAAAGTTTCACGAAATCAACTGAGGATTTTTGATATGAACCCGGAAACTGAAATATATACAGGGTGACCAACATATTGATGACAACTTCATTTTTTCAAAAAAAACATCCTGTATATTTTTCCATGTTTGGCTAGCTCTTTTTCCCTGATTTCGAATATGTAACATATGTTGGTCTATCTCTTTTATTCTGAGAACCACAGAGTTTCAAATTTTAAGAACCACCTGCCATGATCTGTCATCATTTTACAAGTGGCAGAGTTCGTTTACTGAAAATGCGCATTTTTGGAGATATAATAACGTCAATGGGAAGATATACAAGGTGAACAACATTGAATGCAACTATATTTTTCAAATAGGTCACAATGTTCTGTATATTCTTCCTTTTTTTGAATATAAATGCTCATGTGGATGTGTCTCTTCAATTTTCAGAGTTTCAAAGTTTTGAAATGATGACACCGAAAAAAAAATATGTGAAATACCTACGGAATTTTTTATATCCAAACTATCTACTTAGAGTATTATTTTAGAATGAATACTTAACAATTACTTAAGCAATGAAGAATGATTAACTATGGTAGTATGGTGAGAACAACATCAACTAAAGAAATTGCTCAAAATGACCACCTTTATTCAATACACACCGTTCATATAGTTGTCTCAAGTTGTTTAGACTATTTTTGATAGCATTATTATGGCTCTGATTCAAGTCAGAAATTAAAGCTGCAAAATTTGTTTCTAATCATTACAATATTATCTTATTCTTTGTGCGTTGACGGGATTAGTTCCGAATTATGGGTTTAATATTGGTTGATTTTATATCATTAATATTATTCTCCGCTTTCGTTGATTGTCATTATTGCTGAAGTAAATTTTTTCCTTCAGAAATGGCTATAAAAACGTGTCCAACGGTGTTAAATCGGGACTATTTGGAGGCCATTACCAATCCAAAGATCAAATTGGCCACTTAAATATTCACGAACTTCCAAAACGCTATGCCAGATGGTTATTGAAATTTGAAACTCTGTGGTTCTCAGAATAAGAAAATAGACCAACATATGTTACATATTCGAAATCAGGGGAAAAAGAGCTGATCAAATATGGAAAAATATACACGGTGTTCCATTTGAAAAAATGAAATTGCCATCAATATGTTGGTCACCCTGTATATATTTCAGTTTCTGGACTCATATAAAAAACCTCAATTGACTTCGTGAAACTTTATGAGAAACATTTTTTGTATCTCCTTCAGTAACAAAGTTGAAAGGGGGGTCAATTATCAGGGTTCGAAGGATATTATCAAGTGATATATATCATGATATTATAGTGGATATATATCCCATATATTGAATTACTGTATTTATTGATTAAAAATCAGACAATACAGGAATGTCAAAAAATTCGAATTGAGAACAAATCGGTATTTTCAATATTCATGTTCGCTAATTTTGAATTATTGGCAAAAGACTTAGAAATTCCTTCTGCAACTTCCATTTTAAAAGTCATAAGTATTTTCGAAACAAGCATGTACCTTCTGGACTCTACATCAAGCTGGAGGTAAACAAACTGGTTATGCCCATGAAATAAGATGGAGCACAATGAATAATGCCTTTTATTTGTCAAAAAATTTTGTACAGTGATATATATCCGATATACATATATATCCGAATGTGATATGATATTTATTTAAATATCAGATATTTTCGAACCCTGCATTATAGTGAAAAACCTGGTACAAGAAATTTGGCACTCGAAATAAGAAGTTTCCCTAATCTTGTGCGGATCATCCTCTACCCAAAAAAATTAAAATGAAAGGATTGAGCTGCCTTTATTTGTGTCCAGGCGATTTTGGCAGTAATCAAAGAATTTCCTGATTCTTTCAGATGCATTAACATTTTATTTTTTATCTCAGAAAGTATTCGACGCAGGTAAAAACTGACATACCATTCTCACTCTGAATTATGCATGTGGTGATCACGAAAATAATTTTGAAAATGAAAAAAAGCATTGGCTTCTTCACCATTTTAATCGGTCTGTAGGTACGCCACTGATTAAAATCGAAAATAATTTTAGATTGAAAAAAATCTGTTTTGATTCGTACTCATAACCTACCGAAAGGCAAACAAAAATATTGTAGGCTGTTGTGAATATTTCCGAAAAACAAGTTTATTTTCTGAATCTCAACACATGTGGGTATCTCAGAAACAATGAGTCAGAGGCCCATAGTTCATAGCTATCACAAATCATCTAAGAATGCAGATCCCGAATTTTGGGTACCTTATTCTGAAACACCCTGTACAGAAGTGTATTTTTGTAATGTGCATTGTGAACATTTTTATGTTATTCGAATAGGTATGTAATTATTTCAAATCGAGAATTACGTTTATGCTTACGGTAATTGAGAATTGGTCATACGGTGTGTTATAAACAGGTGAGAGAGCAATACCTCAATTAATTGTTTTTCAGTTTTGTAATTCATCTCTTCTTTTTCAGTTTAGTTTAGTATCTTACCAATAATTTTAGTCTAAAAATTATAATTATCACATTTATAATGTTGTGGCTTTGTCTACGATAACATATAAATACAGTATAATTAAACATAAACTTATTTTGAGAAACGTGTTTTATTACGCTCATCAGTATTTTCCCACCATAGCTAGAAACTTAGTGATACTTTCCTCACAGAATTGTTCTAATAGTCTCTATAATATAGAGACCATTATGTTATTAATTCATCATGAATGTGCGGAATAATGCTTTATGTTAATATGAAGAATTCAACTTTTCGTTTAATATATGCTTTTGAAATTCAATTAAAAATGCACAATTGTTGTTAATTCGATCCATGTTACGTCATGAATTTGCTGTTTTAAGCATAAAAAATATCATTGTATTTAGTTGGGTTTTTGGTTCACACAGTATGAAGGGCATCCCAGTATTTTCATGGTGGGGCAACTATCCATACTTCTAGGCAACTATCCCCAAAACACAAAAGTATTCCAAATCAAATAATAAGGCTTCCTACACTCATAGAAATTACACATATTAAATCAATATTTTCAAAAATATGAGGCAATTTCAAAAAGTGGGGCATCTATCCGGGTTTTCCCCTACAGTTTTTCAAATGAATGTAATGTGTCTCTATGCCAAATCGAAAAACAATAAGAAGCGATTAATGAAATTCCTTTACCTTGTCCATTCGGTAGTTCAGCTTCCATCGAAAAACTAATCTCAAAACACTACCAGAAAGCACTATTTCCTGTTACATTGCGTAGAACACTTCACTTGATAGTTGATTTGCTCATGTTCTCAGACGAACAACACTCCCCACTTTACATAGCTTTACTACGGTGCACGGTGTGCCAAGAAGCTCACAAGAACTAAGAAACCTTTAAAATATTCCAGGCCAATAGGATCTTTGGCTATGAGCTTAAGAGGTACCTTCTTATGGTGAAGGTTGGCTTAAAATAGTGTAGAACGAGGGTGCGCGTTTCCGACATAGTTTACTATGAGATAGTGAGTGAGTTATGTACCATTCATAAAATTCTTTAACTGAGTACCATGATAAATGACGCGTGAGTGCTTTATTTTGTTTTATTTTTTAACGACTTAACCTCCCTACATTATTTTAAATTCTGTAGAAAACCTTCAGGATATTCTCTGTTCGTTATTGACACTAATGTTACACCCCCCTCCTTGAGAATTCAACTCGCTTGCCCTTTAAGTTTGAACGTTGAGTGTTTACGGCTAGATAGGATTATATGATAAGTTTTTTGTGAACATTTAAGATCAATAACAAATCCAACTATATGGAAATAATTTCAAATTGTGCTTTTTTACCCTACACATAGCACAAAATTTCAAAATATCATAATTAACTCCCATAAAATGGGCAAAGCGTCAGTGGTGGGCTACCTGGTGTATTGTAGAGCCCTGAAGATGATTTCAGATTAAAATCGAAAGTGAGGGGCGATGTTTTCAAGGGCGGAGAGTTTGGGGGTCACAAACTATTCCACCATAATATGTACGTATATAGAGCTTCCTGCAACTACACCATTTCCAAGTGTATTTCAGAAAGCGTCAATTGTATTTCAGATTGGTCAATTGTATACCAGAAATCATCAATTGCATTTCAGAAAACATCACTTGTAATTCAGATCAGTCAATTCAATTTCAGAAATCGTCAATTGTATTTCGAAAATGGTCATTCGAAATTCAATTTATATAGGTACCCACATTTACATATAGCAGAATTGTTCATTTTAAATACGGTTTATCCTCCTCAATCCCGAGACCACACTGAAATCGAGATAATTGTGATATTTGGAAATTAAAATAATATATAATAATAATAACGGGTTCTGAAATACAATTGACTAATCTGAAATACAATTGACTATTCTGAAATACAATTGACGCTTTCTAAAATACACTTGGAAATGGTGAAGTCAGCCACCTTCCTAATGAACTTTGGAATCGAAAAAATTCAAGGTTGTCAAGTCAATCGTTTCCGCGATGAAGGGTGATTTTGTTATGCAGGGTGTCCCTGATAAGGTGGGGAACATTTCAAAGGGAGATGGATAACACCTAGAATATCCCGAAAGACCCCTATATAGTATCTTGAAGTTCGATGACAATTTTATTGGATTAATCCAAAGCAACTTGACAGATATATTGAATCAAATGCGTCTGTCTAAAAGACAAAATGTCTGGTTTCGAATGGATGGCTACACATACTAATAGTTGTAATGTACGAGATCTATTTAATGAATATTTTGGGATGCAATGGATTGTTAGTTATAGTCCGATAAGATGGCCACCAAGGAGCCCCGACCTTACGCCTTCAGATTTTTATATCCGGAATAATTTAAATATAAATATATCAAATTTGCGTTCAGAATCGGAGAGGATCTATAAACAGAATAAAATTGTGTGTGTATGTAAATAGTAGAGTTCTGTTTCCTTCAATATTTTCTGCAACATCTGTATTATTGAAAAGGAGTTAATTTTTTTGTGATTCGAGATGAACTGATGACTTTTCTTAAATTACTTTGGGATTCTATCAAGAAGATCTTCAAAATAGAGCCCAAGTCAGGTTCGGAATATCCTCCTGAGTATCATATAGAAAGTGATATTGAGGGCATATTAAGTGTAGGAAAAATCACTGAAATTTTCGAAAAATTTTATTCAAAAGGAAGTATAGGAAAAATATATAATAAATAGATATAAGGGCGATATGACTATAGGACATTACGCAAATGAAATTTTTGAAACAATTTCTTACATGCCAGGCACAAAGAAAAAAGAACATTTATCGCAATAAAACATGGTTTTCACAACCTGGATTTTAACACTTCACAGTAATTTGCGAATCACTTGCTACAATTGGTTGACTAGAAGTTTGGTGGAATAAAATTTTCAGTTTCCATCAGCAACCTGTTTTGTGAGTTTTTTTTCTCGAATCATTATTGGAGGCTCATCTTCAGAGTCTTCTTCATTCAAGCAGTCATCAGGAGCATTGTTAATTGTCTGGATTTCTCCGTGTATCTCAACATCATCCTGCCTCAATTCCAAAATCATCATCGTAATAAAAAATCATTTAATTCTGAGTCAGAACAGTGGGCATCGAGCAATTGCACGATTTTATCATCCTCTACTCCGAAGCGCGAAGGAGATGTTTTTCCCAAAATTGCTGAATGGAAATTATCTTTTAGTAAAAAGTTGGATTGTGTCCTACAGTCCAACTTAATGGACAAGTTACCATCATTGACATTGTGTATACAGTGCATCCCATTTGGGTGGGACTGGCAGTTTTCTCGCTTGTTATTTAAGATAGAGCCTTGCGGTTTTCACGTTCCTGTCTTACTTTTTCGTGAAACTTAAATTGGTCCAATCAGATTTTGCATAACTGTTTCCGTTCGAGAGATACAGGGCGATTTTGGAAATTGTTACTTTTCGGACCCCTCCATTAGCTCCGCAATCATCTCCGTCGTGTGGCGTGTGCATTCTTCACCGTACGTGGAAGAATGACCAAAAACGACTGTGTATGGGCAACAAGTCTCTGCACGTTTCATATGGTTAGAAACACAGTGTCGGGTTCGATATTTATACCTTGGACATTTTTCCTTAATAACAACACACGCCACTGCCATTAACATCAGGTCTTTTTTCGACGTCATCTCACGCTTGTCGCACATCCAAACCAACACGCAAAAGTGTATGTGTGTGGGAAATATGAATGCACACGTTTGCGTTACAGCAAACGTGCAGATACTTAACTGCGCATTCTTCCTTCTTAGTGAGTGGGCCCCTTAAAACGCTACAACATATGTAATTCCTGAACAGCGCTCTCAACGCATTCTTTTATACTTCCAATATGTTGCACCGAGTGATTTACTGCCGTAAATTCAGTACACTATCAGGAAAAAGATTGAATCTGAACGTTCAACATATATTCGTTGTTATCTCGATAGCGATGATAAATATTATGACGGACGATAAGCAGCCACCACAAAAGTTGGTATGTCATTCGAAAGTACCGGGTTTTTCACTATAATTTGACCCCCCCTTCAACTTTGTTACTAAAGGAGATACAAAAAAATTTTTCGTATAAAAGTTTCACGAAATTAACTGAGGTTTTTAATATGAATCCAGAAACTGAAAATATATACAGGTTGCCAACATATTGATGGCAACTTCATTTTTTCAAATGGAACACCCTGTATATTTTTCCATGTTTGGATAGCTCTTTTTTTCCCTCATTTCGAATATGTAACATACAGGGTGTCCCATTACTCGACGTCAACCCGGAACCGGGTGAAAAGGCAAGTAATGCTGGTTGTCAGAAAAATATACAAAAAAATCTAAGTTGCATGATTTTAAAATAATACGCATTTAAAAAAACACGCAAAATTCCACACCCTGTGACAGTCTTTTCGCTCCTGTTGCCACAAATATCAACTTTTTCCAACTTTTTCTTTGCTGTGTAACCTTGAATAATGTTTGTCTAAACTGTAATCAAAATTTTGATACCACCTGATCTAGGTTTCATAAAAATAGGGCTTACTTCTCAGAAAAAAAATTCGAAATAAAAGTAAGCCCTATTTTTATTAAACCTAGATCAGCTGGTATCAAATTTTGATTACAGTTTAGACAAGCATTATTCAAGGTTACACAGCGAAGAAAAAGTTGGAAAAAGTTGATATTTGTGGCAACAGGAGCGAAAAGACTGTCACAGGGTGTGGAATTTTGCGTGTTTTTTTAAATGCGCATTATTTGAAATCATGCAACTTAGATTTTTTTGTATATTTTTCTGATAACCAGCATTACTTGCCTTTTCACCCGTTTCCGGGTTGACGTCGAGTAATGGGACCCCTGTATGTTGGTCTATCTCTTTTATTCTGAGAACCACGGAGTTTCAATTTTAAGAACCACCTGCCAAGATCTGTAATCATTTCACAAGTGGCAGCGTGCGTTTACTGAAAATGCCCATTTTTGGAGTTCTAATTACGTCAATGGGAAGATATACAGGGTGAACAACATTGAATGCAACTATATTTTTTCAAATGGGGTTACTTAACTAATGGAAAATGTACTATGGTAGTATGGTAAGAATAACATCAACTGAAGAAATTGCTCAAAATTATCACCTTTGTTCAATACACATAGTTCATATAGTTGTCTCAAGTTGTTTAGACTATTTTTGATAGCATTAATAAGGCCATAAGGCTCTGATTCAAGTCAGAAATTAAAGCTTCAAAATTTGTTTCTAATCATTACAATATTATCATTATTCTTTTTGCGTTGACGGGATTAGTTTCGAATTATGGGTTTAATATTGGTTGATTTTATATCATTAATATTATTCTCCGCTTTCATTGATTGTCATTATTTGAAGTAAATTATTTCCTTCAGGAAAGGCTATAAAACGCGTCCACCGGTGTTAAATCGGGACTATTTGGTGGCCATATAATGGGTGCGGCATTACCAATCCAAAGATCAAATTGGCTACTTAAATATTTACGAAATTTCAAAACACTATGCCAGATATTGATTGAAATATTTCTGGGAGGATTCTGCATTTCTTAGAAACTTTATAGGTTTTCACTCCCAGTCTCTGAAACATAAATAATTAAAAAATGTTTGATTGAGGTGAAGTGCTCCTGCGAAAATCTTTGTACTTATTTGTCAGGAGCAAATTGGTCTTGAAAAAAATTGTTGCCTAACAGTAAAACTGGAAAATAAAACAAATTTAAAGGATATTGTAACGTTTCGGTGGCTATATCAGACACCTTCTTCAGACAAACTCTAAAATTCTTCAGAATTGTGTATTTTCTCATTTGTAATCTGATTGACATTGATAGTTGTCAATCTATAGAGATGTTGATTTATTTGATTTTGAAATTTCCTGATGTCACTTCCTTCCTCAATAAATCAATCCAAATACGATCTATTCCAACAGAACAATTGGCCAAATTATTTACTTCATCTAACAATACATGTAGATTCCTTAATTTTCCTTTTATAATTTCAGGTTCCGTCATGAGGATCTTTGTGTGGTCCCAGTTCATCATATGATCTCCGCTATTTGAACATATATGATCAGCAATTTGTGATCTTGTGATGTCTCTATTTTTGATGTTATTCTTATGTTCCCGTTTTCTTATTTCTAAAGTCTTGATGTCTCTCCTGTATAAGATTTTTCACATATACAGGGAATATTGTAAACACAATTTTTTGATTTTTGTGTCTCATTCATTGTTTTGTTCTAGTTAGAATGGATCTCAAATCATTTTTTTTTGTTTTGAAAACAGTTCTTATGTTGAATTTGGAACCAATTCTTCTTATTTTCTCTGATAAGCCAGGAATATAAGGAATGACATTCAACAAATTTGGTTGTACCTGATCATCATTAGAATTTCGATTAGATATTTTTCGTTCTAAATTTGAAATTGTTCTTTCTATGAAATTTGGTGGGTATTGATTATCTAGTAGGAACTCTTTGATGAAAGAAATTTCATTATTTCTAATTTCAGGTGTAGATGAAATTAAAAAGGCTTTATCATAAAGTGTTTTTAAATACCTGTTTCTACATTTAATTGATGATTGGAATAAAAATTTAGGTATCTATTAGTGTGTGTTTGTTTCCGAAATACACTTGTTTCATAATGATCTATAAATTTTCTTATTAGAACATCCAGAAAAGAAATTTGAATATTGTGTTCTAATTCCATCGTAAATTTAATGGTTGGTTCTTTATTATTGATATAATCAAAAAACTTATTTAATTCCTCTCTGCCGTGTTGCCAAATTACAAAATATCATCTACATATCGCCACCAATCTTTGGTTTCAGTGAATATGTTTCTACATATTTTTCTTAGAAATATTCCATGAATATATTGCTCATAATAGGAGATAAAGGAGAACCCATGGCTATTCCGAATTTCTGTTTATATAAAACATCGTCTAATTGAAAATATGTTGAATTTAGGCAAACATCTAACATTTTTATTATATTATCAGCAGTTAATTTAGTATTATCATAAATAGTTGTTTCATCTAACAATTTTCTTCTCACTATTTCAAGTGTTTTACACACTGGAACGTTTGGAAATAGATTAACAACATCGAAGCTTACCAATGTCAGTTTGATTCAAATTTGATGTTCTTAATTTTTGAAGAAAATGCGACGTGTTTCTCAAAAAAACTGTTTGACTTTCCTGTTAATGGTTTCAAAATTGTAACGTATATTTAGCCAAATTTTGACAGGGAGATCCAATCGAGCTAACTATTGTCTTAATGGAATTGAGGGTTTGGAATTTTGGGTAGGCCATATAAATGTGGTGGTTTACTATAGGATGGATTTATAAATTTCTTTTCAGCATATGTGAAATTTTTGGAGTTTTTTTATATGATTTCTTTGACTTTCTTCTCTGTAACATTAGTTGGGTCTCTATTGATTTTGGAATATTATCATTGTCATTGATAATATCTAACAATTTATTTTATATTTATCTAAATCCATTATAACTGTGGCGTTTCCTTTATCGGCAGGTAGAATTTTTATATTAAATCATTTTTTAATGAATTAATTGCTTTTTTCTCATCATTATTCAAATTTGGATTCAATTCGAAAGGTTTCTTCAATAATAAATTTTGTTGAGAACTCTAAATTCATTTGATTTTTTCTATGGGGAGATTTTGAGCAGTCTTTTCATAGCTGTTACCATATCTAATATTGGTACATTTTTTGGAGTTATAGCAAAATTGAGTCCTTTAGATAATACAGATTTTTCAATTTCATTCAAATTTCGTGATGATAAATTGACAACTGTTTTGTTTATGAAGTTATTACTGATATTCGTAATGTTTGTTCTTTGTCGTTTTTCTTTCATGAGCTCAGTGAATTTGTTGAAATTAGATCGCTTGCTTTTCTGGTATTCATTGGAAGAGGAAATGTTAACACAATGGAAAATATGTTCACTGTCTTCCCTAGATAGGTTTTGAAATATCATTTCTTCCAATCTTGCTATATCTTGTTGTAATTTGACCTCATTATATCTTAGATAATTAATTCGTTCTCTTACCAGGGCATGACCGAACTTGTCTTTTATTTTTTGACAGCCATAGCTATCAAATGGAAGCTTAATCCTCAAAAATTTCGGAATTACTTTGTTATCTCTACATTTGCACATGAAGGTGAGGCTATTTTTTGTGTGTGAGAATTTCTTATACAATTCTTCCAATTTCTCTGAAAATTGTGATAGAAAAAGGCCCATACCTTTCTTTCAGATATCGATTGAAATATATTCTGGAGGATTCTGCATTTCTTAGTAACTTTATAGGTTTTCACCCCCAGTCTCTGAAACATAAATAATTAAAAAATGTTTGATTGAGGTGAAGTGCTTCTGTTTCAGAGACTGGGAGTGAAACCTATAAAGTTTCTAAGAAACTATGCCAGATGGTTCTTGAAATTTCAAACTCTGTGGTGCTCAGATTAAGAAAAATAAACCAACATGTGTTACATATTCGAAATCAGGGAAAAAGAGTTAACCAGATATGGAAAATATACAGGGTGTTCCATTTGAAAAAATGAAGTTGCCTTCAATATGTTGGTCACCCTGTATATATTTCAGTTTGTGGAGTCATATCAAAAAACCTCAGTTGATTTCGTAAAATTTTTATACGAAACATTTTTTTGTATCTCCTTCAGTAACAAAGTTAAAGGGGGGGGGGTTAAATTATAGTGAAAAACCCGGTACACTAAATGAGTATTTTTTACTGAAAGAAAACATGTGCCTAATTATTGACTTTTCATCGATAAAACCATAGGACTAATTCTGTTCACGTCAGAATTGTGATATTCAACTCCATAGCACAGCGGCAACGGCATAATAGATTTTTGATTACACAAATCTCACACCTTGTAGCAGCCTTGTAGCCGTTTCCCGAATACCGTTTCAAATTAGATACAAGGGAAACCGAATAATAACGATCGAGTCAGACTTGAGTGAACATAAAAGATCTATACTTTTAAATAAATCAACAACAGTTTCTCTACTTACGATATTACTCTCAACCACTCATAGACTTCATATATAAAAATTCTACATAAAGGTGATAAAGGTAGACGTTTAGATCTCTTATAAATGTTAGAAATAGCCTCAGCTCAAAACAAAATCTCCTAATTGTGAACGATCAATTAGATTTTCGCCTGTCACCGATTTTAACATGTGTTCCACCTGATATGTGTATGAATATGTTCTTTCTGTGTTGATATGTATTCAGTTTTGAAAGGGATAAAACCCGAACACGCGCGTCAACAATATTTTCAATAAAATTGTGAAACTTTGTCAAGTGTTTTTATCTTCTTTTATTATTCAATTATCATGTTTCACCAAGGGTTATGTGAGGAATCAATTTCGACAATTTATTATTTATAGTGAAATATTGATTGGGGCGTGAACAATATGAAATAACCGAAGTTGTTAGAAAAATATAATCAGTCGTTGCCTAGAAACGCCCTCGATTTTATTTATAATATCACCCTTATATTTCCTCTATAATCGCGGGGATGTGTTGCTAATTTCAATTAAACCAATATCTCCCTACTTTCGGAAATATGCGGAGGAAATGGTTTTTGTCTGCATAAGGGATCACATGACCGCTCCTACAGATAAATTCTCGAAAATGATGGAAAATGTTTCCGTATTAATGAACAATTTCACACAGTTCTTTAGTTGTTGACGCCAAATTTTTGACGGCGGATTATTCATGTGACTGATATACAGGGTGTCCCAAAACTCGACGTCAACCCGAAACCGGGTGACGGTCTGACAACCAGTAATGCTGGTTGTCAGAAAGAAATAAAAAAAATCTAAGTTGCATGATTTTAAAATAATAGGCATTTACAAAAACACAGAAATTTTCACATCCTATGACAGTCTTTTTACCAGCTGCTCTAGGTTTCATAAAAATAGGGCTAGCTTCTTAGAAAAAAATCAAAATAAACAATTGCCTAGGTTCAACTGACTGTATTGAAAAAAAATGTACTTCTCAAGTTTGGCATGTTTTGTCGAAAGTTGGCGCATTTAGTAAGATTCCAAAATGGTATAATACTTGGTAATTTGTAGCTACCGTAGTTCAAATTTGCTTTCGATTGCCTTTGAATACACTTTTTCTTTAACTACTTCCTAGTAAAAAAAAGTCCAATAGATTCAAGTCCGGTGTACGGGCCGGCCACGAGATTGGAGCAGAACGTCCGATCCATCTTCCGGGAAAAATCTTTCCAGAAAATTTTTTCCATAGTGTGATTTATTGCCATACCTTTTTCTTTTTCTTATTCAAAAATTTTCTCCTAAAGCAAATTTTCAGCATTTTCTATCATAACTTGATCAGAAAAATCTTAAAATGGCAAAAAATAATTTTTGAGTAAACGTCTAGTTCTTTGATTTTTTCCACCTCGCTGACTTTGAAGGCTAGCAAAAGTAGACCGTTGAGTACCATTTTTATTAATGATTCTGAAAGCTGAGTGTTGAGCGCAGTTTTTTTAAGCCTACTGAGAAACCATGAAGTAGCCTGTTTATATTTTTAATTTGAATTTGAAAATTTAGATCATGATCCAAAATACGTAACTTTTTCACTTGTGACCAACATTTCTATAATTTTTATCGAATTTATGATGCTGGTTATTTTATGTATGAAAGTACATTTCATGACGATTTATTTACAAAAAAAATATTTCAGAAAACTCTTGTACTTTTTTAAATATCTTTTTTAATATGGTCAAGTTGAAAATTCTCAAAAGGTCATAAAAAATTCATAACTCGGAAACCGTGAAAAATCGCATAACATACATGGGGGCGATTCGAATACCCCATGGGACAAGAGACCTGTTTTTTTCTTTTGGACGTCAATCGTCCGGCCACCCTGTATAGGTGAGTTTTTCATTTATAACTGGTCAAGCCCCAGAACTAGCATGATGTCACTACAGTACGCGTTCCATGGATACTTTTTTGAGCAGGTGGTAGACCATGTTCATTTTAGTCCATCCAGGTGTATCGAATCACCAGTGGTCAGATTCATTTAATTAATCTGGTCTAGACTCGTCAAGGAATATAGAATGTTATCATTGCGTCAGACCGTCTGGTAATGGTCTTAAGAATAAATTGATTTGTTATTTGGAAAAGGAATTGATGATTTAGGGCTAGTTCCTAACTCAACAATTTCGATAATTGGAAGTAACCCATATGTCGATGTTAATTACAATTTAGTTTCAAAGTTCTTGATCATAGCAATTCTAACGCAATAATTTCACCTAAATGTTTGTAATTTATGAAATTTGAACCAAAATGATCCGAAATGATTCTTACAGACTTGCTCAAGAAGATGTTCAGAACCTTTTCTCCTGCGTGTTGTAGATTGTACGAGGTTTGTTCTGGTTTCTTGCCATGCGATTGATAATTTTTTCCATAGTGTGATTTATTGCCATACCTTTTTCTTTTCTTATCAAAAATTTTCTCCTAAAGCAAATTTTCAGCATTTTCTATCATAACTTGATCAGAAAAATCTTAAAATGGCAAAAAATCATTTTTGAGTAAACGTCTAGTTCTTTGATTTTTTCCACCTCGCTGACTTTGAAGCTAATTCTAGCAAAAGTAGACCGTTGACCATTTTTTTATTAAGTGATTCTGAAGCTGAGTGTTGAGCGCAGTTTTAAGCCTACTGAGAACCCATGAAGTAGCCTGTTTATATTTTTAATTTGAATTTGAAATTTAGATCATGATCCAAAATACGTAACTTTTTCACTTGTGACCAACATTTCTATAATTTTTATCGAATTTATGATCGTGTATTTTTATGTATAAAAGTACATTTCATGACGATTTATTTACAAAAAAAATATTTCAGAAAACTCTTGTACTTTTTAAAATATCTTTTTTAATATGGTCAAGTTGAAAATTCTCAAAAGGTCATAAAAAATTCATAACTCGGAAACCGTGAAAATCGCATAACATACATGGGGGCGATTCGAATACCCCATGGGACAAGAGACCTGTTTTTTCTTTTGGACGTCAATCGTCCGGCCACCCTGTATAGGTGAGTTTTTCATTTATAACTGGTCAAGCCCCAGAACTAGCATGATGTCACTACAGTACGCGTTCCATGGATACTTTTTGAGCAGTGGTAGACCAGTTCATTTTAGTCCATCCAGGTGTATCGAATCACCAGTGGTCAGATTCATTAATTAATCTGGTCTAGACTCGTCAAGGATATAGAATGTTATCATTGCGTCAGACCGTCTGGTAATGGTCTTAAGAATAAATTGATTGTTATTTGGAAAAAGGAATTGATGATTTAGGGCTAGTTCCTAACTCAACAATTTCGATAATTGGGAAGTAACCCATATGTCGATGTTAATTACAATTTTTAAAGTTTCAAAGTTCTTGATCATAGCAATTCTAACGCAATAATTTCACCTAAATGTTGTAATTTATGAAATTTGAACCAAAATGATCCGAAATGATTCTTACAGACTTGCTCAAGAAGATGTTCAGAACCTTTTCTCCTGCGTTTTGTAGATTGTACGAGGTTTGTTCTGGTTTCTTGCCATGCGATTGATAATAATCTATACTCGAGCTCCATTTTTTTTAAATATGAGATAACTGCTTTCGAATAATACTTCAAAGGATATAAATGATTTTGATTAAACAACAGGAAACACAATTACTTCAAGCTTTTCAATATTTCGCAGATTGCATTCGTATTCAGGCCACAAGATTTTTGTGAGTAATTTCCAAACATACTATGGAATAGTATTGAAGAAAAGTTGACCCACAGTCGAGTTTTAAACAGCTACTGTAAAATAAACGTTCATTTAGAGGTTGAGCGATTATCAACCGTAGAAGAAGTAGTGATTGATCGGACTACCACCAATTGAAACTCATAAAAAGTGATCGCTCACCCGGCTCACCTCTTTCAAAACAACAAATAAAAATCTCAATTTTTTATTGAATTACCCTATTATAAAACTCTGAACATTCCACAATTTCATCAGATACAGTGGAACTTTCTTATAACGAAAGCGCTAAATCCACAAAAAAATATCGTTATGAAGAAATTTCGTTATACAGAAAATTTGTTTCTATAGTTGGCAATGTCGCGGTCGACTTCACTGATTTTTTATCGTTCAAATTTAAGCACTTGCTTTTGGACATTTCCGCACAACTTTTCACACAAGCGCAATGGTTATATTGAAACCAAACAGAAAGGTCTGAATTCAAAACTGTTTCAGAAAGATATATCTACCCGCCGTAATGATTAAGTTTAAGATCGGGATTCATTACGTACGTCCGGAAAAATTACGGAAAAAACCCACCCTTATAACTTCTTATCAATACCCATTCAAAGAATGATGTTCCTTGAATATTTCGTTATAGAGAGAATTCACTTCGTTTTAGAGGGTGTTTTTAACATGGAACTTTATTTCTTATATATAACATTCGTTTTTCCAGAACTCAATCGGGAAAATCCTAATCAACAATCTCATGAGCAAACGAAAACAAACTTATCACACAAATACAAAATAACTGTGTATTTCCCCCTTGACAAAACTCGAGCATAAAAGTTTCATAAAATCGCGATTTTTTCCTCGAGTTAGGAATACAGCGCGCTGAACTTGGGTCATGAACCCGATTCCGGCCGCCGACTACCTACTTGAGGACCACATGCCCTAAAGGTAATTCACGCGTCAAATGACTCGCCTCCTCGCTACTCTCCGCTTCGCGCCTCCTAGGTGAGCGTCTACCCATTTGTTTCAATGCTAAAGACTGCAGCGGAAAACGATGCCGAGTGAGCGTCAACCTTTACTCGCTTTAGAGACATGATATCGGTACGGCACCAATCCATTTGTAATCCAGACATTACTTTGTTCTCGAAAACAGGAGTATGGCACTTTCGCCTGATATACATGACACTTGTAAGAATTTTAAAACTTTCGCCTTAAGATGACAAGTTCAGAATCAACCATATCATTACTGATGATGAATGTTAGGTATGTATGTTAGTCGCATCCAATCATCAACATAACATATCTGCTGATGACTGAAAAGAAGCCCCAAAAATGAAACTGCCCAAGGGGCCCTGACAAGGTAAATCCTGCCCTGATTGGATGATAATTTCATTAAATAATTTCAATGGCTCGATAAAATACGTAGTGTTCAAAAAACAACAAATACATACCAGAATGTCTCGGCTGCTCCATTTCACACACATATTGACACTCGGCATCCATTTGTTGACCTCACCACCATTAAAGAGAGACTTGTATGGGCATACATGGATGGTCATCCAGAACAAGCATTTATGTTTGAGAATTTACTGAAATTAGTTGGATAAGCTCAGCTCATCATTCAAGCATTCTGGCCTTCAAATATAACAGGGATTTTCTACTACTCGCTACCCACATTTATATGCAGTTCGTAGGATCTGAAGTAACCAACAGACGGAATGATCCAAATTAACAGAAAATCAGAAAACAAATGTGGAGGACCTCACATTCTGAAATTTCCTCACTTAGCAGGAATAAACTCTAAATGCAAAACAAATTTAGCACAAAATACCACCACATTCCCAAGCATCACATCTGCTTCATCACAAAAGGATTTCGTTCTCATTCCAAGACATTTCCACGAAAAAAAGAACAGAGGCCATAGAGGTAGGAGTTATAAAAATGAAGAGAGAAAAACCAATGAAATGAAGGCAAAACTAAAAAACAAAACAATACGTGTGAAACTGGAAAAATAATTTTAATCTTAATTTAGGTTTAGGGCCCCTTGTGCCCCCCCTATTTACGCCCCTGACGCAAGGTATTCACGAAGAAATCTTACACCACATATACGCTTGATAGTTCAATTTTTCTTTCCATATTCAAATATTTCTATGAATTATAAGTTTCACTGTTCGATAATAGTTTTCGAAAACCTTTTCTGATAAAAAAATTGCTGATTTTCATTTGGAAGGCAGAAGTATTCTAAGCTAATCATATTACATATCATGTAATAAGATTAGCTACAAATTAGAATCAAATTTTCATCTACCATCTAATTATTAGATGGTAAATGAAACTTGAATGACTTGTTGACACTATTTCATTTCTTGTAACTATATTACTTTACTGATCTGTAGGTAAATATGAATCTGAAATAAAGAAGCTTGTTATGTTATGTTATGTTATGTTAATACTGATAAAAAAAATATTTCGGTCACAGGAGACCAGTGTGACAGCGACATTCATTCAAGTCCTGGAAAAAATTATCTCGGTCATGGCTCGCAATCAGACCGAAAAAGTATCATTCCTTATCACTTCCTTTATCCTTATCAATTGACAGATTTCAGTGTTCGCCCTCAGGAGACCAGTGACGACGTTATTATTTCGATTGACGAAAAAATTTTCGATTGCTTTCATTTTTGTGTCATCCCCAAGACGTAGATTTCCATGTATGATCCGTTACACTAGGTATACAGGGCTGTCCCAAAACTGGACGTAAACCCGGAACCGGGTGAAAGACTTGCCCTTTCATGCTGGTTGTCAGGAAGATAAAAAAATCAACTTATCAATTGACAGATTTCAGTGTTCGCCCTCAGGAGACCCGTGCCAACGTTATTAATTTCGAGCGACGAATTTCATCTTTCTTCAGTTTTTCGATATGATAATAACTGAGGATTAGTATTCAACTCTATTTCTGTGTCATTCTATTGTACCGAAATTGTTCACAAAACAATATAATATTTATGTTGATTACGCCTATAAAACTACCAGGATTATAAGACTATAAGGTGTCCCAAAACTCGACGTCAACCTGGAACCGGGTGAAAGGGCAAGTAATGCTGGTTGTCAGAAAGATATGAAAAATCTAAGTTACATGATTTTAAATAATAGGCATTTAAAAAAACAAAGAAATTTTCACATCCTGTGACAGTCTTTTCACTCCTGTTGTCACAATATCAACTTTTTCAACTTTTTTTTGTTGTGTAACCCTGAATATGCTTGTCTAAACTGTAATCAAAATTTGATACCAGCTGCTCTAGGTTTCATAAAAATAGGGCTAACCTCTCAGAAAAAAATTTAAAATAAACAATTGCCTAGTTCAACTGACGTATTGAAAAAAAAATGTACTACGCAAGTTTGGCATGTTTTGTCAAAGTTGGCGCATTTAGTAAGGATTCCAAATGGTATAATACTTGGTAAATTGTAGCTGTCGTAGTTCAAATTCGCTTTCGAAGAAAAGTGATTGGTTTCGTGCACGTTTGACAACTGACAGCACATCACCGGGAGTATAACAACCCCACTTTTCCCATGTAAATCATAGCAAAACAAACGAGATTTTGGTTTTTCTCTCAAGTGTTTTCATTGATTTATTGCTCTTTGGCTGAAAAATCGTGAAAAAGGACCTATAAAATTGTTAATAAGTTCAGATCATATTCATCGAGGACGATATGTAGAAAAATATCAGTTTTGTGTATTCACCCTTGTCAACTGTTAGAAGGAAGATATTTATCCATCTGACTTGGTTCTTTTCAGAAATAAAATGTATCCCGATATTATCAGTTATTCATGGAAACATAGAATGCTGCTGCAGTGAATCATATCATATTTATAATATTTATTCTTCAATAAATGGAACGAAGAAAAATTATCATATTTGTTTATTGAAAGGACAGCCCATGAATTCCATGATGATTTTATTGAAAAATGAAGGATTTTATCAATATTAACAACTAAATTTCAATTATTCACAACGTAGAAAACGATTTCAATTAAATACTAATTAAAAAAAAATAAATATTTTGTCGAAAGTGAAGCATTCATCATTCAATACAAACCAACAAATTATGTCTCTTGTATAAATAAAACTTAATTATCTAATAAGTAATTGTAAAAATTTTTAAAACAGAGTTAGAAGTGTATGCTTATGCTATTTCTATAAAATAGTGAAAAGCGAGATAGCAGTTACCTTTCTTGTCTCATATAAAAACACAGAAAATATACTGCAAAAAAAGAACATCCAGATGAGTTTTAATCCAGTAATATGATTTCAGGAATATATTTAGTTACAATTTTACTCAGTTATCAAAACAATTTTGTCCATTAACAAGTACTCTTCACTCCTTTCTCTACGGGTGAATTGGAAATACATCCTATATGTTTTCTATTTTCCTCTGTCCAAATATGAATCCTCTGAACTGGCTAATCTCTTTGTCTTCTTGATTTAATTGATAATAATATCAGAATACATTTATCATCGGAATAAGACACATTAGATAGAAATCTTCTGCAGTAGATAAAGTGTGCCCAACTGATATTTTTTTTCTACATTCGTCCTCGATGAATATGATCTGAACTTAAAACAATTTTATGGGTCTTTTCAAGATTTTTCAGTCCAAAGAAGCAATAAATCAACTGAAACACTTGAGAAAAACCAAAATTTCTCGTTGTTTTGCTATGATTTACATAGAAAAGTGGGGTTGTTATACGTCCGATGTGCTTCAGTTGTCAAACGTGCCTAAACCAATTCAAAGGCAATCGAAAGCGAATTTGAACTACGGCAGCTACAATTTACCAAGCTGTCGTAGTTCAAATTCGCTTTCGAAGAAAAAGTGTATTCAAAGGCAATCGATAGCGAATTGGAACTACGGCAGCTACAATTTACCGTATTATACACTTATATACCACTTTGGAATCCTTACTTAATGCGCCAACTTTTGACAAAACATGCCAAACTTGCGTAGTACGTTTTTTTTTTCAGTACAGTCAGTTGAAATTAGACAATTGTTCATTTTGAATTTTTTTCTGAGAAAAAAGTCCTATTTTTATGAAACCTAGAGCAGCTGGTATCAAATTTTGATTACAGTTTAGACAAGCATTATCAGGGTTACACAACAACAAAAAAGTTGGAAAAAGTTGATATTTGTGACAACAGAGTGAAAAGACTGTCATAGGATGTGAAATTTCTGTGTTTTTTTTAAATGCCTATTATTTTAAAATCATGTAACTTAGATTTTTTTCATATCTTTCTGACAACCAGCATTACTTGCCCTTTCACACCCGGTTCCGGGTTGACGTCGAGTTTTTGGATACCCTATATAGTCTTATAATCCTGGTATTATAGGCGTAATCAACATAAATATTATATTGTTTTGTGAACAATTTCCGGTACAATAGAATGACACAGAAATAGATGTTGAATACTAATCCTCAGTTATTATCATATCGAAAAACTGAAGAAAAGATGAATTCGTCGCTCGAAATTAATAACGCTGGCACTGGTCTCCTGAGGGTGAACACTGAAATCTGTCAATTGATAAGGGTATAGGAAGTGAGAAGGAATGGTATCTTTTCGATCTGATCGAGAGTCATGTCCCTGATAATTTTTCCCAGGACTTTGGAATTTTTCGTCGCTCGAAATGAATGTCGCCGTCCCACTGATCTCCTGAGGGCAAATACTGAAATCTGTTAATTGATAAGGTTAAAGAGTGATAAGAAATATTGACCTGAATACGTGCTGTGACCGAAATATTTTTTTTTAACATCATTAGTCATTCAAGTTCATTTACCATCTTGTTTCTAGTGAATCTTCAATTCATTTCGGTTTTTCGAATTATTAAGTGAATAACGCACTCAAATTATTATATTTCGTTATAGGAACTTTTCGCTTTAGCTCTGCCGACGCGGCGAAAGCTACGGTGTTGCGGGAATCGTTCGTCGGTGGGTTTTTAGTCCAGTCAAATGAGACAAAATTTGGCAAAAATCTCGGAATTCGAGATACCCAGCTGTAAGTCTGTAAATACTTTTATATTGACATCCTTAAAGTTGTCCCAAAACCTACATATGGTAGGGTGTGAGCAACTATTGAATTTTGAGGTCGAAGGTCACAAAAATCGGTTTTTTGCGCCTTTTTTGGGCATATCTCATTTCTTATGGTTTTTTTTTCTATTTTCAGTTATTATCAATATTGTAGAATACAAAATTATATACCAATTTGTTTGAAAAAATTTCGATAAGGTGGACCGTTTTCGAGATAGAGGGCGGAGAAGGCGCGGTCACAGCATCATTTCAGGTCAACCGGCGCCTCCGGTCGAAAACGCGCAATATACAGTTGATGAACTAGCGATAAATCAATTATTATGAATATTTGTCAATTTTTATTGATTATTATATTATTTTTATCATTTTCTTCATGCATTAATCTATATCGGTTCAATAATACTGATAACCGTTTACTAAAATTAAAAAATAATCAAGAGAAACGGAGATATACTCGACTAAAAGTTTTGATAATTATCCCCATTCCAAAATATATTCTATTTTTGCACGCATCAAGTGGCTGTGACACCAATTCTGCTCTTTTTAAAAGGGGAAAAAAATAATTTTTAAAATTTTTGAGAAACTAACTAACTGAATTTGGATGAACTAGGTGCAGCATTTGAGGAAGAAAATTGTTCGGCCCAGAGGTTATTAGAGAGTGGAACTCAATCCTTATTGGCAGTCTATAATGCTCCGAAATAGGTGAAAAGTATCGATCATCTTCGCTATATGCATTACGTCAAGTCTACAAAACTTAATAAACCTGTGCAGCTTTCAAATAATCCACCGACAAGTGCAGCTGCTCATCAACATTTCAAACGTGTATATTATCAAGTTCAAACTTGGTTAGGACATGATTTGGAACCCCAAGTATGGCGTTGGGCAATGTTAATGATTTTCTGGAGCCTATCATGACAATTTTAACCACCTGCTCCAGAAAATTTGCTAAATACATTTTTCTGCAACTGCAAGAGTGGTTGTGGTTCAGGAAAGCGGGCTTGCAATGCTCTTTAGCTTGTGGACAATGTAATGGGCAAGCTTGTCTCAATGATCTACCATATCAGAGCGACATTGACGAAGATGGAACCTTTGACCCCGAAATCATGGAAGAGCTTGAGACAAATGTCGTTGAAGACCAGTTTGAAATTTACCAGCAGCCAGAAGACGACGATGAAGAGGAAGAAGATGATTTAAATTATAAATTGTAGTTTTTGTACCCTTCATTCCATTTTTTACTTTCAATAAAAATAAATGAATTGAATGATATTTTTAACAAAAAAATTAATTCATTACTTATTTGTTTTATTTCATCATGTGAGAAGTTATTACTATTATAAGGTTAAAATTCAAATAGAATTCCTATATTTTCATTAACAATTCTGCTGCGATTTAATGGGAAGGTAAGTGTTGTTAAATAATTGATACTGAATGAAAAGTGGATAGGTTAGGAAAAAAATGATATAATATAACATAATAGTTAATAAAAATGGACAAATATCATAATAATTGATTTAGCGATAGTTCATCAACTGTATATTGAGCGTTTTCGACCGGAGGCGCCGGTTGACCTGAAGTGATACTGTGACCGCGCGCTCTCCGCCCTCTATCTCGAAAACGGTCCACCTTATCGAAATTTTTCAAACAAAATTTGTAGATAATTTTGCATCTACAATATTGATAATAACTAAAAATAGGAAAAAACCCATAGGAAATGAGATATTTCCAAAAAAAAGCGCAAAAACCGATTTTTGTGACCTTTGACCTCAAAATTTAATAGCTGCTCACCCCTACCATATGTAGGTTTTGAAACAACTTTTAGGGAGTCAATATAAAAGTATTTACAGATTTACAGCTGGGTATCTCGAATTCCGAGGTTAAATGCTTATTTGACTGGACTATTTTATCCGACGACAGCTTCTCGTCTGTGCACAATATCAATTACTTTTGAATTGAGTGTAGAGGAATTCTGACGCAATATTAATAACCAAATAGATTCCTAGAATGAGACGTCTGAAAATTGGAAGTTTTTGTTAAAAGGTGAAAGTCTTAGGTGCGGTTCTAAGGGATAAAATGCAACATCTCTTATTGCTTGCATCAAAAAGAGAATACAACGGATATTATTTGCAAGTTCGAAAACAAAGTTCTGAAATTCACTTACCGTTGTCTGGGGCAAGATTTTTCAATTCATCTACCGCCTGTATAGTCATTCTCACTGAAATAGAGACGAAAAAACATTATTTTTGAAGTGCATTTTCGAGAACAGGCAAAACAATAAAAACATCGTAAATACAATTCAAACCAAACAAACTTGATGACATATTCCTACCATATTATACAGGTTTAGTCTTTGACTTCTACATACCAGGCGGTTGACGTCAATAATTTTTTCAGGTTCCTCTGACCTGTGGCTATCCAAAAATGCCCCATCTTTATTAGGTTCTAGCAGACCCAACAGACGTTGTTCTGTATACACAAAAATTCATTTTCGATCCCAGCCGTTTAGTTGCAGAGTAGATGAATAACCTAAATAACGACTACAGCGCCATCTGTTGATCTGATTTGTGATCATAAACATACGGGCATCAGGCAATCCAAAATACCTACCCGCTTAGTGCCTACCTCGGAGACGCATTTTGGTGCGATTTCATCTTCAACCTGCCATATCTTTTGAAGTATTCATCATAATTGAATGATGTAGGAGGCAATTTCGTTCTAAATTAAATACTGGGTATGAACGACGTATTCAATTGGATAAGGATCAATAGCGTATTTTTAAAAAAATACTCCCAAATAATGCATAATTTTGAGAAACATTCGGATACCTTTAAAAGGTGATACTGAGTAAACCTTGAAAGATAGATATATGCTATCCGGACTTTTTTGTAGAACTATTAAGAGGTACCTACATTTCCGTCATACATTGGTTCCATGTACGTCTTACGGCGCACCTGAAAATAGCTGATCATGGCTGATTTTGGTACTCATATTTATTATCATTGAAGTTATAGTAGGTTTCCTTAATTTTCTCTGGTGAAAAGTATACCCTATGTTACTCAGGGATAGTGTAGCATTCTAAGGGTGAAAGAATTCTTGAAATGGGTCTAGTAACTTATGAGTTAACTCGTATCAAACCCACAAATCCACAAACCCACAAACATAAAATCTTTCCTCTTTATAATATTAGTTTATCTAAGGAAAAAAATATTTTCAAAATGTTAGCAGATAACACGGTTGCAAAGTGAAAAATGGTATTCAGCTTCCATTCGATGTTATTCTTTGCTTGATCAGAATCCGTACCAACACCGGGATCTGAATAAGAAGATCAGTTTTCAGAATATGAAGAAAAAAATGGACAAAAAAACTTTCCAAATTCACGAATTATAAATGAAATTCATAGAAATTTCCTGATAAAAATATTTTCATTTATTCGAAGTTTTTAAATGAAACTTGAATAATTTATTCTCTTTTAACAAATACTCGTAAATACTTTGCACTAACATTCATATTTATACAGCTTCATTGATATATTTCAGGATCAACAAACAAAGACACCGAAGAAATTTTATTTGAAATAGTTAGTTGATTGCATTTTCAATGAAACTTGCCATTAATTGCATTATTCCAATCATTCCCTTGAGTTTTAACACCCATCCCGCAAATGCAATGGAAATGCTCCGCAGTGACGTCACATCTCGATGCGCGTCGGCATACCGGTGTTTGTGTATCGTGCTCGGAGACGCATTTTGGTGCGATTTTCTTGAAAATGTAATAAAAACATAATGTTCTCGTACAGGGTGTTCAAATATTCACGGAAATAGAGAAAGTCTGAAATTTTTCTAGTCCGGATCTGATTCATTCAATTTCTGAAATAGTGAAAGATGGCAATCGTAAAGGGTGACAAAACTTCCAAATTTGAAATAATTCGGTCCAATAGGTAAATTCAAGAGTTATTGAACTTTGAAATTTCACTCATCAGGTAATGTTTTTTGCTCACTTCTTGATCACCCTGTATGACCGTGCCAAGCAGAGATTTTGAATTTTTCTCATTGATTGATTTTTTGTGGTTACGCAAATGAAATAAAAACATAGAGTTCACCTACAGGGTGTTCCAATATTCATGAAAATAGAAAAAGTCCAAAATTTTGCTAGTCCGGATCTGATTTCTTCAATTTCTCAAATATTGAAAGATGGCAATAGTGAAGGGTGACAAAACTTGCAAATTTGAAATCATTCGGTCCAATAGTTGAAAAGTTAGTCAACTTTGAAATTTCAGCCATCAAATGAATATCACCCTGTATATCTTCTTTTTTCGAGTCCTCCTTGATACCCTTGATTCATGGTTTCCGTTTGTCGCATTCTTCCCTGACACCCTCTATATGAGGAATACGTAAAGTTCCTCGTGAGGCACCCATCAGTATACTGGATGTCCAGTAAATGTGTAAAATATCCCGGATTCAGATAAAACACAAAAAATAATAAGACAATTTCCCATCATTTTTTCCAGGCTGCCTTCTCTATGGAGATAGGGTCTCCGGAAAGACGCCACTGTAAATCCATTTTACTGAAATAAATTTAAAAGTACTCCATATAATTCAATTGAACTTTCAATTATGGAGAATGAACAAAAAATATCCTTTTTCTTCAGCTTAATCATCAGGGACTCCAAATTTTGAAGTGCTTACGTACAGGTCGTTAAAACTGAGAGCATTAAAATTTACAACCCAGTCCGCCCCTGGTGAACAAGCTAATTGAAATTTAAGGGCAGTATTTTAAGAGTTCTCTACAACTGTTTATCATATCAAATTTTCATCCAATAATATTGAGTAGTTTGAAATTTATTCCAGTAAAATGAATATCCAGTGGCGTCATTTAGGAGGCCCTATATAATGTAGGGAAGGCCGCTAGGAAAAAAATTATGGGAACTTGTCATGTTGTCATGTTTTTATGTTTTATCTGAATCCGAGAGATTTCCAACATTTTCCCGGATACCATGTATATTAATTTTTTTGAGAAGTGATGAGCACTACTGATAGTTAATTTGGAATTATACAGGGTGTCCGGAGAATAACTGTACATACTCTTACCAGAGATAGAGTTGCACTAGCTGACTAGTGATTGACTATAAAAAAATAATTTCTGGACTTCCCTAGAAAACTACAGGGTGTTTTTCCAACTTCGTGGAAATACTTAGACCATCATAAAATCCGAACTTATTGACGGATATTATTGAAACTTGGGTGGATATTGGCACATGCTAAGGTCGAATCAGAAATACATCGATTATTTCATTATTCCAGGGCCGGACTCATTAATCTTCATTTAAAGTGATCAGGGTAAAAAAAACACTTTGTATTTCGAATTACGAATAATTCACTTTTAATAATATATTACACTTTTTAGAAAGAAGCTAAATTTTGCTTCAATTTGTGGTATCGCTTAAAGTTGTCACATCAACAATAATTTTTTTTATGAATTTTTGAATTTGGAAAAAGTTCGAAAAATTCAATCTATTCACCTGAACAGGACTTAGTTAAATAATAAATTTTCTTTAAAAAGTCACTGAAGGTGAGGAAGACTAATAATTTGTTGATATACTGAGTGGCCACCCTAGACGCGGATCTCATTGCGATGAAGTGAATGAAGGTATATTGCGAAAAAAAATTATTATCGACATGTATAGGGTATACATAAACATATTTTAATATTATTCGTATGTATAACGGGTGTTCATTGGAAGATGTATCACTTTGATCTATATCTTTGTTGTAGAACACCCGGTATACATACGAATAATTTTGAAATATGCTTATGTATACCCTATACATGTCGCCAATAATTTTTTTTAGCAATATACCGTTATTCACTTCATCGCAATGAGATCCGCGTCTAGGGTGGCCACCCAGTAGGTATATCAACAAATTATTATAGTCTTTCTCACTTTCAGTGACTTTTTAAAGAAAATTTATTATTTATTTTCGACCTCCACAAGGTGACTAAGTCCTGTTCAGGTGAATAAATTCAATTTTTCGAACTTTTTGCAAATTCAAAAATTCATAAAAAAATAATTGTTGATGTGACAACTTCAAGCGATACCAAAAATTGAAGCATAATTTAGTTTCTTTCTAAAAAGTGAATCAATTATTCGTAATTCGAAATACAAAGTGTTTCTTTTACCGCCGTGAACACTTTAAATGAAGATTAATGAGTCCGGCCCTGGAATAATGAAATAATCGATGTATTTCTGATTCGACCTTAGCATGTGCCAATATCCACCCAAGTTTCAATAATATCCGTCAATAAGTTCGGATTTTATGATGGTCTAAGTATTTCCATGAAGTTGGAAAAACACCCTGTAGTTTTCTAGGGAAGCCCAGAAATTATTTGTTTATATTCAATCACTAGTCAGCTAGTGCAACTCTATCTCTGGTAAGAGTATGTACAGTTATTCCCTGGACACCCTGTATATCATATAAATAATTTATTGAAACTAATATTGTAATAAAATTTCAGTTCGATAATAGGAAATGATAATTAAATTTTTATACATATTTTTATTAAATTCAGATTAACCAAGCTTGAATTCAATATTCCAGACTGTCAATCCTATGTTAACACAACAGAAAAGATTTAACTTATGGATATAGTCTCTATTGTCATAGTTAATTATACCTCACCTTATTCTAATAGAATCACTTGAATCACAAAAATCTTTTGTCACCTCACTAAAACTTCAAAACTGTTGCACCCAGAAACAGGAATCAAGGGGCAAACTTTGTTGAAAGCAGGTAAAACTATACAGATTAGTTCGCTTGAGGCGGGTTATTTCTTTTTGCGAAGGGTAGTAGATATTCTTCTAGCACACGCGGTCCATGTGCCTCAACTCACCCTCCCAACCCCTCACTAGTCTTTCCACCCCCTCTTCTACCCGAGAAATACGACGATCTATCCCAAACCGACAACAGCAGTTTCCCCTTAAAATCAACATGAGTTGGGCGTTTGTTTGATTGTCTCTTTATTCCAGGGACCGTTCTAGGAAACTATTCGAAAGCTTATGATTTTCGCAGGCATATTATTGATATTCTTAAAAATCAATCAGAATGCCTTAAAAAATTATAAATCTTAACATTTCTGAGGAATTCCAATATTCAAAATCTTCTTTTGTAAAAAAGTTCCTTTTGAACTTCAAATCGGCATTTAGAACTTTTTCTGATAAATAGGAAGTAATTCGGAAAAAATCGAATAATTTCTTCAAAACTCAGATATGGTAATTGTGGAAATTATTTGTACCCTCAGTATGTAAATACAAGAACAGCTTTGGCATCATTTCTGAGGGGATTCGTAGGTTTGTGTCGATACTCCATTCGAAGGAAGATTTGGAGAATTACGATACTTGAAATCTTTTTTATACCTAACTAGCTTTTACCCGCGACTTCGTCCGCATAAGGCATAACTCTAAGTTATAAAAGTGATCAAATACTAACTTGAAGTCTTAGTAACACTCAGTTAAAAAAAACATCAAAATCATTTCAGTAACTATGGCGTCATGCGCTTCTTGATACGATCACGCTAGATTTCCGCGGGAATGAGGTAATTTCCCGCCGTAAAAAGTAGCCTGTGTCCGTGCCTAGAATCCTATCTTTATATTAACCAAGTCTTATAAAAATCCGTTCAGACGTTAATACGTGAATGATGTAAACTTTTAAAACAAACAATTAAAAATCACTAACTTAATTAGTTTTCTGCCTACTGCCTACGCCTCAAGTACGATAGCATGAATATTAATAGCCCATATCCCTTTCTAGGTTACTATCTATCACCTAACTAAATTTCATCAAAATCCGTTCAGCCGTTTAGGCATGATAGAGCAAAACTCCCAGCAAAAACCATAAAAAAATCACTAACTCAATTCAGTTTTCTGCCTACTTCCTACCCCCTAAGTACGATGACGTGATCATTTTGATCTTATATCCGTTTTTAGGTAAATATCTATTACCTTACTAAATTTCATCAAAATCTGTTCAGCCGTTTAGACGTGAAAGAGCAAAAGTCCCAACAAAAATGACTAAAAATCACTAACTCAATTTAGTTATCTGCCTAGTGCCTACCCCCTAAGAACGATGGCGTGATTATTTATAGCCTATGACCATTTCTAGGTTATCATCTATCACCATACGAAATTTCATCAAAATCCGTTCAGCCGTTTAGGCGCGAAAGAGTAACAGACATACAGACAGAGTTACTTTCGCATTTATAATATTAGTATGGATTCACTATTTTTTCATAGATATCGAAACAGTCGGAGTAAACTATAAATATATTTAATACGTTTCAACATTGAATAACTTTGTAATACTCGAAACAGAAAACATCTTTTCAAAATTGGTATACTTGAAGTAAAACGACACCCACATATTAATACCTAATAATTAACATTCCTCCTATTATCTATTTGTTTCTCTCATGAAATTTTATACTTTCACAATAGACCCCTTTTAATTGAAACTGATTTCACGTGGAAAGCCCTTTAAGTGCTAAACATCAATTCTGGAATGATTTTCATTTCCGAAAAATAGACTTCAGAGTTGAAGATATTCGTAGAGCATTTTAGATGAGCAATGGAAAGAAATAAAAAATTGAAGGGTATATAAAATATTGCACTATTGAAGTCATCAACAAGCGATAAAAGATCCTTTTCAAAATTATATTCAGCTCAGCGTATGTAGTTCAAGTCACTCCTGAAAAATCTTCTATTTTATTTGTTGGGTCTCAACAACCTATTTTAGTTTAGTCAATAACTTTTTATACTTGTTCATATTTTATATGAATTATTTGTTATTGTATATTCGCCCCAACGTTGATTTCATGGGCCAAAACTTCGAATTGGTCGGGAAACAATTTTAGTACATCATGATCTCGCAATCCGCAATATGGTAGGTGATATTAGGTATATTTTTGTCCTTAAGGGCCAAAGTGAATCTCACCAATGTTTTTTGCATTAGCGAATGGGGAAGGACACTACATCATTCTTGTGATCCAGATTATACAACCCCTTCATATTTTGTGCGTTACCATACCACAGCCATATTCTGCCCACGAATGTTACCTCCTACGCAGATTTCGTTGTTTTTCTAGGAGACTTTGCTCTTAGGTCGGCTGACCTACCGTCATGATGCCAGTACAGTAAGTCTACATTGCACCCAACACTAACACTAAGATTGCGAAATTGCGAAAAAATATTTTCTGTAGTTTCTGCTGTCGCTCTCGAGAATTATACAGGGTGGCCGGGCGATTGACGCCCAAAAGAAAAAACAGGTCCCTCGTCTCATTGGGTATTCGAATCACCCCCATGTATGTTATGCGATTTTTCACGGTTAGCGAGTTTTGAATTTTTTTATGAACTTTTGAGAATTTCAACTTGACAATATTAAAAAAGATATTAAAAAAAAGTACAAGAGTTTTCTGATATATTTTTTTTGTTAATAAATCGCCATGAAATAACCAGCATCGTAAATTTGATAAAAATTATAGAAATGTTGGTCTCAAGTGAAAAGTTACGTATTTTGGATCATGATTTAATTTTTCAAATTTAAATTAAAATGTAAACAGGCTACTCATGGTTTCTCAGTAGGCTTGAAAACTGCGCTCAACACTCAGCTTTCAGAATCATTAATAAAAAATGGTACTCAACAGTCTACTTCTGCTAGAATTAGCCTCCAAAGTCAGCGAGGTGGAAAAATCAAAGAACTAGACATTTACTCAAGAATTATTTTTTGCCATTTCAAGATTTTCCTGATCAAGTTATGATATAAATGCTAAAAATTAATGAAAATTAGCATTAGAAGAAACGTTTTAGATAAGAAAAAAAAAAGGTATGGCAATAAATCACACATCATGTAGATAAAAAGAAAATGTATTAAATTTACATACGTTTTCAAAAAGGCCACCTCCAGCCTCAATATTTCTACACCTTATTCAATTCATTTTATAAATTTTTTATCTACATGATGTGTGATTTATTGCCACACCTTTTTTTTCTTATCCAAAACTTTTCTCCTAAAGCAAATTTCAGCATTTTCTATCATAACTTGATCAGAAAAATCTTAAAATGGCAAAAAATAATTTTTGAGTAAACGTCTAGTTCTTTGATTTTTTCCACCTCGCTGACTTTGAAGGCTAATTCTATCAAAAGTAGATTGTTGAGTACCATTTTTTATTAATGATTCTGAAAGCTGAGTGTTGAGCGCAGTTTTTAAGCCTACTGAAAAACCATGAAGTAGACTGTTTACATTTTTAATTTAAATTTGTACGTAACTTTTTCACTTGAGACCAACATTTCTATAATTTTTATCAAATTTACGATGCTGGTTATTTTATGTATAAAAGTACATTTCATGGCGATTTATTTACAAAAAAAAATATATCGGAAAACTCTTGTACTTTTTTTTTAATATCTTTCTTAATATGGTCAAGTTGAAAATTCTCAAAAGTTCATAAAAAAATTCATAACTCGGAAACCGTGAAAAATCGCATAACATACATGGGGGTGATTCGAATACCCCATGAGACGAGGGACCTGTTTTTTCTTTTGGACGTCAATCGTCTGGCCACCCTGTATACCTAGATAGGTAGGTACCTATACCAGAAGTTATATTTCGTCTTCTTTTTGAGCGCTCGTTCTACGAGTGCTATACCTTTTTGCCAAATGTCTCAAATTTTCTAATTTTGAGCCGAAAATGCTCTCAAACGTAAAACAGCTAAATTTTATCTATTGTTAAAATAGACAGCAAAGTTCTCATCCTGATGCATTGCATGTCATTTGATTCCGATATACCTAAATTTTCATACCGGCATACTAGACATTTCAGTTTGACACTTCTAAACTGATGCAAAATCAGTAAGGAAGCGTTCCTATTGGTCGATTCAGTCGAAGTGAAGTGATTTGTTCTGTTATTCAGTGAAATAAAATATTATAGAATATGTACTTATAATTCGACTTGCTTCCGCCATATTTATCAATTCGATCTGAAGAGTGTGCTAATTTGACAGGAATCGTTCCATCAAAACGCCGACAAAATGGCGAGATACACGTTTTATCCGTTTTTTAGGAGAGAAATGTTGCAGAGGGGCGCACCACATGTTAAAAGGATCACTCTACTACTGGCTGGCCCACAATGTAGAAGTTCGAGGAGTGGGGATACAATGAACACATAGGTCGCGAACTCATGAATTTGCGAGTCGAATACGAATAATCCTGACTGAGTGTGCTGTCTGACCGGCTCTAATAACCTATTACCTATACCTATATGATCTGAATTCTTAATATTGAAGCGATAACTTGCATATAATTCTCATGATGATTTATATTTCTTTGCACACTCTGATAATTACTGATTTCTGCATTGTATCATGTTATATGTATATATACAATATACCTACTTAGTCAATGAAATTACGGTTCCAAAATCATTCGCATGACATTGGTGTTTTCCATCTCACTCTAGAGTTTGGTTGATTACAATGAAGAAGATAAGGTAAATGTACCAATTATCGACACTATAGTCGAAACTTGGGAATGTACCTACAATGTTTTTCGGATAGTCAGCAAATGTTTTTTCACCCATAAAAGCCAGTTTTCAACTTATTGTATCTACCTTTAACTTCTCAAAACAAACAAGAAATTGATAATAGAAAGTTTTGACATTTAAAAAAAATACAAATTGAGTTGAAATTCAGATGTACCAATTATCGACAGCTCTGGAATTGAAATTACCAATTATCGACACACATAAGGACCAATTATCGACACTGTGAAATCAAGAAGAATAAATAGTTGTATAGATAAGAGGAAAATAAATATTTCATCGGATCGATAAATTCAATGAATGACATCGTGAAATCTGATAAAATAACAGAATAAATAACAGAAAAACGTTACCAAATACCAAAGGAGACTTCTCAACTTATTGAAGAAAAGTTTATACAAACATGGGTCCGAAAAAGACCGGCTGTCAAAATAAAAAAAAATTCTTTTCATATTTTAAAATTGACTATTGCTATCGCTTTAAAATTGTATGTACGCTAAACTCATTCAAAGTGAAAATTGTGAAAATTGAGAAGAGATTAAAAATTTTAAGTCAGAGTCGTTATTGAATTTGGCAGTTTCTTAGTGGATTTTCACCTATTTTCATGACTATTATAGTTCATCCTTCTCTTTGGTTAAGACAGTCAGGACCTATATCTGCCTTTCATAAGGGCCAATTCTGTAAACAACTGTTAAATTTTAAAGCATGGTTAAAAATTAAACTATCCGCTAACTTAATTTTACTATTCTGTATACATAAGCTTTAAAATATTAACGGAAGACGCTTAATTTTAGCCGATATATGTTAAAATTTAAACCCTACTATAGATTAAGACTTTAAAACATTTTTGATAGTGGAAACTTCAACAAATACAACCGAATCGATTTAAATTCAAGTGAATAATATAGAAATGGCTCTGATATTTGGTGTCTTATTAATGAATGAAGAAATACAAAATTATAGGAACGTACTTCGAAAGTAATTTGTTTTTGGGGTTATGATATACTTATCCTGTTACTCTGCATAAATCAAATCTTTTCAAGGAAACAGTATAGGGGAATTCAAAGAAATTTGAGAGATAATTCAAATCCTTTCGAATTATTTGATACAATATTCACTAAGCTTTTCAGACTTGATAACAAACTTGTCAATTAATAATACATTCAATATCTGAATATATGCATGATAGTCAAAGATCAACATTGGTCCCTAAACATCTCCGCATACTATGTACTTTGCATTTTCTTCGTCACGGCCGGTCAGCTTCATCAAATTGAATTGAGTCAGGAATCAGCCAATGGTCAGTCACAGTAATGCAGAAGTTACAGATTTTATGGTTCAAGGTATGTATGTTATATTTCCTGTTGGAGAACACAGAAATAGTGTACAGGAGACTTTCAACGAAGAGTTTCCTCATGTTTATGGGTTAGGTGGTGTGATTGACTACACTCAAATAAAAATTATATCTTCTGTTAATCATGCTGTGCATCCTTCTGCGCCATATCAATGTCGCAAAGGATACTACAATCTACAGTATAACTACGCAAATTATTTGTGATGCCAACAAATTCATTCTTAATAAGAATGCCAGATTTGCTGGTTCTGTTGCTCATTGTCACTTCATTAGAGGTTAGAAATCATAAATCATTGATCTACCTTTCGAGTTGAATAGTTCAAATGAATCAAGTGCGATCTGTCAACACCGCTTTATTCAACCACATTTAACACCACCGTTAAAATGAATGATTTTAAAGGATCCTTCAAATAATGACGTTATAGAATTGGAATTTGGTTATGTTCAATTAACGGAACGTTAAAAACTCATTTTTTAACGTGCCTTTAGTTTTTAAGCAGTTCTTATAGAATTGACCCTATTGACGGATTGATTATGAAACATATATTCGGGAAAAATACGTATGATTATTCATGATATACGCTATTGTTTTGGTATAGGGTAAAACCGGGATAGATGCCCCAGTTGGATAGATGCCCCATTTTCAAAATACCTAACTTCCGAAACACGTATCAAAAAATTAATTTTATAAGTAGCTGCTACAGTCACCCTGGACCTTAGTTTTGTAAAAGTTTTTGTAAAGTGAAGCCGTTTTTCGCTAGTGTGTGCGATCATCTTAGCAGCGAACTTCACAAACATGCCAACATTTTAGAGGTAGGTATTTGCCGCTGTATAACTTTTGAAGTGGTAATAACTTCATTAATTTCTTTCATTACGCCAATACAGTGTTTCCTTGAGTGTACATCTGAGTACAAATAGTTTTTGTTGTCTTCTTAATTTATTAAAAAAACTCATGTGCATCTATCCCTATCGAAAAGGATAGTTCCGCTGATTTTTTGAAGTATAGATGCCCCTTAGGACATCTAAACTAAAACCATATCTTCTTAGCAGATTTTCGATTCATTGTGTTATTTTGATTTTAAACTTGATTCCTGATCATTTTTGTTGAGACTTATTATTTAATTAATTTATCATGAATGTGTGGAAAAATTCTTTATGTTAATTTGAATAATGCAACTTTTCGTTTAATATATGCTTTTGAAATTCAATTAAAAATGCACAATTGTTGTTAATTCGATCCATGTTACGTACATAATGTTGCTGTTTTAAGCATTAAAAATCTCATTGTATTTAGTTGGGTTTTTGGTTCACACAGTATGAAGGGCATCTATCCCTCCCAGTATTTTCATGGTGGGGCAACTATCCATACTTGTAGGCAACTATCTCCAAAAAAAGGGTTCTACAAAAATCAAATTATTGTGCAATTTGGGATTGCTATGTCAGAAAAAAGTCTCAGTATTCCAAATCAAATAATGGGGCTTCCTACACTCATAGAAATTACACATATAAAATCAATATTTTCAAGAATATGATGCAAATTCAAAAAGTGGGGCATCTATCCGGGTTTTCCTCTAATGAGTAGATTTGCAGTAGTTTAGCGTCCCTAGATTCTGTCTTTTCATTCACCGCAAAAATTTTTTTGGATAATATGAAAAAAAAATTTCGACAGCATTGTAACAAACTTATTGATAAAACAAATTCTTTCTTTGAACGTTGTCATAATTAGCTTCGAACAACGCATCTCATATTGGTTGATTTTAATCAATCAATATTATTCTTTGCTTTCATTGTTTGTATAAGAATGACGTAACCTTTGAGAAGCATAAACATTGAAGATGTTTCCATTTTCATATCACTATAGAAAACAAAAATTATTCGCAAATTAGTAGGTACCTACTAGGGGAAAACCCGGATAGATGCCCCACTTTTTGAAATTGCCTCATATTTTTGAAATTATTGATTTCATATGAGTAATCTCCATAAATGTAGGTACCACCATTATTTGTCTTGAAATACTGAAACTTTTCTCTGACATAACATAACATATTTCCCAAAAATTCTATTTTTGTGGAACCCGTTTTTGGGGGATAGATGCCTATAGGTATGGAAAGTTACCCCACCATGAAAAAACTGGGAAGCATAGATGCCCTTCATACTGAGTGAACTAAAAAACCCAACTAACTTCAATGAGATTTTCAGCAATTTTATCTACGCAACATGGATCGAATTAACAACAATTGTGCATTTTTAATTGAATTTCAAAAGCATTTATTAAACGAAAAGTTGAATTCTTCATATTAACATAAAGAATTGTTCCATCACACATTCATGATGAACTAATAAAATATAAACAACAAAAATAATCAATAATCAAGTTTGAAATCAAAATAACATTATGAATCGAAAATCAGCTAAGAAGATATAAGGAATTAGCTTAGATGCCCTAAAGGGCACCTATACCTCGAAAAATCAGGACAACTATCCTTTTCGATAGGGATAGATGCCCATGAATTTTTTGAATAAATTAAGAAGAAAACAGCAACTATTTATACTCTGATGTACACTCAATGAAACACAGTATTGACGTAATAAAAAAATAACTGAATTTATTACCACTTCAAAAGTTATACAGCGGCAAATACTTTCCTCTAAAACTTCTGCGTGTTTGTGGTGTTCGCTGAGGTGATAATCGCACACAATAGCGAAAAACGACCTCATTTTAAAAATTTGAGCGAGATATATTTTCACCATAACTCAAGCAAAAAGTTTCAAATCTCTATCTCTACTTTTCGAAAGTTAAGGATTTTACAGACTACTTTATCATTCTTTATCAGCAAATCTAATTGAATCTTTCGACCATTTTGGAAGCAAAATTTTGAATTTACAGACACTTGAGCAGAAATATGTCACTCTATTTTCAAGAAATAAATGCGTAAAATGCACTTTAAAGTTATACAAGTAGTTTTATTCACGACTATTGTATAATCCACCCATTATAAGTTTGTTTGCTTTGCCATAATAATACCCATTAATCACACTGCTGTCAGATGCTTCGTAGATTTAGCTCTAAACTTATATTCTTTGAATTGGTATTTCTGTACTCTAAAATACCCCAATTAACAAATATGGGTATACCTTGTCAATCGAGGACCTAACCTACTTTCATTACATCAATTATATCAATTTTTATTACAAAAGATACAATGACAAGTTCTACAAAAATTTCTCATTTGCCAACTAGATATTTTGAACACTTTGTAAAGAAGGGTCTTGTTACGGTCGCCAAATGTTAAAATCTTCAAGAAATATATTCATTAGTGGTGGATAAAGTATAGTTTACTACTCGAGCATAATGTCTGTTATTCGCTCGGTGATTTAGGCCACTCGTCTAGGGCTCGTAGCCTAAACTTTCCCTTATGAATAATAGCTATATCATTATACGATCGTTGCATAATATAATATTGGAAATTAGGTCGACCCGTTCTTGAATAATGAATAATTCTGTGTATGGGCATGGCACTCTACCAGCATAACGCAATCAGGCTCATTTGAAGCTCCTTCAATTTCAATCTTATTTTGTTTTTCGGAATAAATTTCTGGGTTTTTAATTTTTTCCGCGTTGGGTGTTTACCAAACAACAATTCTGCGTATCGTGATTCATGAATTTTTACGGGAAAACCCCGTAAATCCTGAAATTGTTTTTATATAGCAATCTTTTATTTGCATTTTTCAACAGAAAATATTTTGATCCCCAGGCTAATCGGGGCGACACGTGGTCCATTCTATTGTGTATACATCGATTTGACCGTTGCCCCTCGTGGGATTTTTTATGATGTTTTTTGTAGATCACGACGCAGGGGGCAGACTCGTGCTAAATTAGGGTGCCTTAATGCAGTTTTTACATTCTCAGTAATATTAATGTCACTTCCATGACGGACTGTCACTATTGAAAAATAGGGTAGGAAATACAAATAAGACCTACCTAATTTCAAACACTTATATCTCGATGAATTTCTCGAAAATAGTGATAAACAATAAATAAATGTATTTTTTTATTAAAATATAAAGTTTTATCGCAAATCACTTAAAAAGGGATAACAATTCAACTCTAAAATAACTTTAATGCCAGAAGACAAAAACAATAACAAACCAAAGAAACCGAAGAAAATACTCGGTTGTTTCGGTGCCGAATATTACCGTTTCTTTCTGTAACCGGATTCCGTAAATAAACCGTTTCGCAGAAACCAACCGAGAATATCATATTTACAGAAATCTACATGTATAATAGATTTGGTACACTTATCTGTCAATTTCGAAGGAAGTTGACAGTGGGCTTCGCAATTTCAGAAGGGCACTTAAATCTTGAATTGGACGTCTTTCAGGACGTATCCTCAATATTCAGTAACTGAGATAATTAATTCTTTCCATTTGACTTCCCACACTGCTATTAGATACCTGTGAGCTCATAATATTTCACGAAATATTATTATTTCTCATCCATATGAGGCAAGCAAAGAAATCAATAAGACATTAATGCATTCTAATTGAAGAGAACCGTGATTGAATGTTTTCTCTCTCTGTCTCTCGAATCCAACTAACTTTCCATCTATTGTATCAAGCCAAATTTTGGCAGAAAATCTGTGTTGTGTATTATGACTTTTCTTCAAATGCGGGTTGTCTCTTGTTCATTCGTGAGAATTGTGGATATTAAAAATTCCTATCTTAGTAAACATAGCACTACCTTACTTTGCATTGAATGTGAGAAAAGTATGTGTCAATCATCCGAACAGGCTTTCTCATTGCTTGGCAACAAAGATCGCCTGATTTGAACCCTTTAGATTATTTTGTGTGGTCACATCTGAAAACAAAACTTTGTAGGATTGAAATAAGAAGTAGAGAATACCTTGTTGACAAAATATTCGAGGAGTGTAATATCAAATGAAAGGTCCATTGGAAATTTGACAAAAAGGTGGCGAATATGTATTCAAAACAGGAGAAATTGTTTCCAACTTTCTATGTAAATTTTGTCTTTAGATTTGCCTTTCATAATATGTTTCGAATGTATATTGTGTATTAGTTGTTGTAGATTTTTGGTTTACGTAGATACTGTGAAGATATTTTCAGGATTAAATGATTTTATACATCAGAATATGGTGACGGTAGGACTCAGGAAGAGCTTCGTATCATTGGACTATAGAGCTTTATTATCCAGTTCGGAATATCCTCACAGCCTTGGAGCGAAATTACGATGTTGTTCATCTTCAAAAATTGTTTCTAGGAAAACTGGACTTGTGCAAAAAAAATAAAAACGCGTCAGTAATGTTAACTTATGATAGAATTTGAAGCAGGTAGCGAATTGTGGAAAACGAAATGTACTGGGTGTTTTTTTAACCAGCGAATTCGATCTGAACTTTCCATAATTCTCACCATGTATTTTGGAAAAAGTGTTGAAACCATTGAAAATACACTACTATATGTATTGTTCCATACTGAAAATAACGTTCTAATTGATCAAGCTGTACCAAAGTTATGAATAAAGGAAATATCGGTCAAATCAGACAAATCACCCTGTAGACTTTCAATAAAGGCCCCCAACCATAAACCAAACATTGTTTCAAAACTACCTTGAGTAGTGTAAACTAGGTACTATTACTAACTAAAATCTGACGGTCTCCTCCGGAATCACCCTGTATAATTACAAAAAAACCATTTTAGATTCAAGAAATGTTTGAAGCCATGTCAAATCTTCTTTCGATCTCTGATTTAATCTGAAGTAGCGGTATTTTATAAGTTTATGCTAATATAGGTTGGGATATTCTGGGTTTTATTTGGCTTTCTTATTTCGTTTCTAAGATTCTCTTTTTGTCTTGTCAAGTGGCTATGATATTGCATTGCCTGCTTCAATTTTATTTGAGTTTTTAATTTACCATTTATTAGATATGCCCTGTTTTGATTTTATCTGTTTGTAATAGGAATGTTGACGCATGTTACGAATTCATATAAATTGAGGTTTTCTTCATAGAAGGAAGTTTTTGCAATCCTAAAAAACCATTTTAGTGATCTTATTATTCTCGTTGAATTAAATAAAGCTGATTTAAATTGTGGTATTTATTATCAACTATCAAGTGACTGCGAACGCCAATCAGAGGTAATTGACGTCACTATCAGGTATTGTCATTGCAAATTCGAATGTTCTGTGCTCAGATCAACAAAATACATTCATAGGCCGGGTTCCACAAAACCAACAACACCTTGATTATTGAAATGTCATCATTTCTCTGCAATTTTCAGTTCATTTTTGACATAAACCATCGACTTACTTCAATATAAACATATAATATATCATATCTATGATTCGAACTTACGAAGTTGAAAGCTGAAAGAGAACAGAATACCTAGTTCGTTACAAGAACGATAATCTACAATTTTCTTTATAATGGAGATAGGATTCATCAAGGGTATTAGTAGTAACTTACTGAAGATAGATTCCCTTATGGTCGCAAGTTTCTTTGATGAAAACAAGGATTTTTGTGCAGCGGAGCCTTAAAAACGTGAAATTGTCCTTTTAAGTAGCAAACTTTTAACTCATAGTTATTATTACAAATAAAAGAAACACCTCATTCAGCATTTATAGACCGACGTATTCATTTTGAAGGCTTAGATTGAACTTTTCCACAATGAATCGGGCAAAATCAGTTCGCTTTGACAGAAGTCAAAGTATGTTTACTGTATAATGACGTTCTCATCATAACGTGACAAAATTCAGCATTTCCGCGGGAATTTTGAATTGTCTTTTCATTTACTCATTTTCATGGGCAATTACTATACTTTTAAGAAAAAAGTATTTTTTTCGTGTTTGTATAGGGTTTATCTTTAAAATAAAATAAATTCCAAAAAGTAGTCAACATCCCTATTGTTTTCAGTTCGGCTATTCCAATGGAAGTACTCCTCCAACTACTGGCATATTATCGGTTCAGGTCCATATCAGTGGGATTGCAATATAAATGATTCTGAATGGTCACCTGGTCAGGCCACGTACCATCTCACCATCTGCTCTCATTGTGGTGTTGAAATGGCACACTCCCAACAAAGATTGGGGAAGCCAAATAGAGTACCTATGTAGAAACAGCTCTATCAGCAGTAATGATCCATTACCCCTTAAAAATAAATCAACTTCTTACAGAATAAAATAACCACACTCAAGTACTTCTTTTCCTTCTTCCTATTTGAATCAAAATAGTATGATAGGAAATACAGATATCTTGGTGGGATTTTTCAATAAAGGATGGATTGAGGTACAGATTTTTTTTTAACTACAGCTCATAATATAACACAGTTGATCACTCATTAGATAGTATCATTATACTAACACATCACATAGAAGTACTAAAAATTATGATTTAAAAACTATGCCCATTGTGCAAGCAGTTACAATTTTTCTTTGAGTTCGTTGTTTCGACTGAAAGAAAGACAAAAATGAACAATTATTCAAAACAAATATATAGTATACAGGTTTTTCTCCGGAGGACAAAAATAACATAAAATTTAAAGTCAAACAAAAAAAGATAAATAATAGAATCTGTCAAAAATTTGTAGTACCTACAACAAATCATCCGGTATTCATTCACTTTCATCTAACAGGACACCCTCAGTTGTAATTTGTACGACATTTTCATCAAAATTTTTACTGCAAGCCGATTCCAATTGAGGATATACATATATTTATCAAAATTTCTGAATAATCGTCAGTCAGAGATTTATTTCTTTTTCCATTCAGGAGCAAACAAAATGCCTGGTGCAGGCTGAAATAATGGGCAAATAGCGAATATCGAGGGTTGATACTGACCGTTGGTCCTTCAATGCTGCACGCCCGCTTGGGGATTTTCTTTTTGATTGACAGCTTTGTTGTTGTCCATTCTTGTGGGACTGAGAGCTTTTGACATTTCGCAAACAATTAGTACACTTTTGCATACAATGCTTCTTGTCATTGGGAGTACAACACCAGACTGCAACAAGCAAGTTTCACTTACAGATGAATGAAATTTTTTTGAAAATCACCGAGGTCAGAAGCTGTTCCGATTATGTTCATATTGTAAGAACGATCATTTGAATATTGTGAGATCTTTGTGTATTGTTTATGAATTCGAACCTGATCAAATCCCCTTTTCGTATCGGCGTATCAAAACTAAAATGTGATATCACCATTTCTCACCATGTTTTGTGTCCGCCGGGCGTAGACCGTGATAAATGTATAAATATTTGAAGATAACTGAAAACGAACGAACAACGAGGTCCAATTTTCTGTAAATGTAGGTGTGGATTGGAATGATGTGATTATTTAGTTGGACCTCTCTTCCTACCTTCCTTTCGACCTAGATTAAATGGAGAGTCATATCGCCGCTTTTTGAATGGAAGTTTACCAATTCTATTGGAAGATGTCCCCACTATGAAAAGAAACGCGATGTGGTTTATGCACGACATTTTCTTTTTCAATCAAGGCACCGAGCCGCCTCTATCTGTGTCTAGACGATATCCGAGGTACCTAATCAAAGAATTTCGTATTTCTCTCAGAAGAAATAGCATTTTATTTTTTATCTCAGAAAGCATTCTTCGGAGGTAAAAAGCTCATGTTACCATTTCCACTGTGAATTATGTGTTGAATATGAAAATAATTTTAAATTTGGAATCAGCACTGGCGTATCAAATTTTTCAACAAATTTACAGACAGAAATCTGTACGGACTCCACTGGTGACAAGTGAAAACAATTTTGAATTGAAACCATTGTGGATTCATGTGTACTTATTGTCTACCACAATTAAAAAGCAAACGAAAATCGTGTGGCGTGTCTGAGATATTTTCGAAAAACTATTTTTTTTTAATTTCAACAGCCCAGATACAATGCGTCGGAGGCACATAGTTCAAAGGAACGGTATGTCATGAAATCATATAAGGATGAAGATCCCGAATTTTGTACACTTTTTTCTGAAACACCCAGTATAAAAAGAATGAGGTTTTGAATTCTCTTTCATGGCTAGCTTCAGGGCAACTGCAGTTACAGACAGCAATATAACTAATATACGTTTATTGTAATAATCATTCACAATTCCGTACTGAATTTTGAGGTTGAAAGAAAATTAAAATGAACATGGTCAGGTAGGTAGTTGAATCACAACGTTGGCCAATGAATTCAAAACTGGCATGGAGTTAATTATTCCGTCATCAGAAACAGCCCATTTGCAGGAGTCATATATGGAAATAGTGACTATGTTTTTCAACATAAAAGTAGATTTTTCTCGAAAACGGTTCATTTTATGGACAATACACAAGAGTATCTATTTTTTAGCTCAATGTTCAAGCTAGCTAAATTATTTTTTCCTACACCTTATCATACATGGTGTAGAAAATCATAACGATGCTGCTTGTTGCATCATATAAATAATATATAGAGTAGCTTTGTTATATTGAAGGATACAAGCTACATAAAAGAGCTAATTTTTTTTGTACCTACTTTCATTTATACTTACAATAGATTCAGACTCAAGATGAAGATTTCATTTGTGGTTACTTTGTATTGTATTAGTTTACTCTCATCCAGTTGTAACAATAATAATGTGGGATTCGTACTTTTATTTCGAATTAAATTATAATATTCTATGTTGTTCAAATGACGTTATCAATAACGTAGTTATAAGGGGCGTTCGGCATCGACATTGGACGTATCGGATCGATCTGAACCGTTCGTTTATTACATCCGGATTGAGGAGAGTACACATCTGGAGCGTTCGTCATAAAAATCTGAGCAATCGGACGTCGATCTTTTCGCTCAGTCTATTTCGACGCAGCAAAGCGATTTTATCCATAGAGTTTTATGTTTTTTATATATTTTTTTGTTTTATGTTGAGTTTCCTGATCCGACAAGCAATAGATTGAAAACTTCTAACACTTTTATTCTTCTGTTTTCATTTATTCATTAAAAACTCAATCAATTCATTAAAATTTTTCGATATAGTAATCGTAGTTATGAATGGGCAGGAGAAGATATTCCTTTCTCGTTTCTTTTCCGTGTACATAATTAATTAATTAATTAGGATTTTTCGGTACAACAATCGCCGTATTGATCGACCAGAAGGGGTATTGCATTCATCGTTTCCTTTGCATTCAGTGCCTTTGCACCTAATTATTAATTGAGATTTTACGGAAGAGCTACGAAAAGGGTGAAAGTATCGTTAAAAGATGAGCATACCCAAAATAGTGATCTTTGAAATCTCATAATCTATAAAAGTAGAACAGAGCAGTATGTTCTGTGACAGATGCTCTGTGCCGTTCGTTTATTCCCAGATTATAGATGAATCTGTACGATTCGTGGTCACGCGACTAAAAAATCCGTCTGTCGCGGAGGTCAATGCCGGACGGGCTTATAGTAGGCGAAGAATAAAAGATGGGGAGATGTCAGTCAGATTTGGACGAGTTTGTTCAGAGGCTGTATTTCCTCCGAATTTTGTTGTTATTTGTTTCGTGAATAAACTTTTATTCAAACCTCGTGGTACTATTACCATTACTCTAGACAACTTAAAAAAATCCTACATCTTGGGGGCTCAACCGGGATAACGAAACAAATCGTCGACGAACACGAAGATTTGGATGAACAGAAGATCTGAACGAACTATCGATTGAGTTTGGATCATTTTGACGAAGATCTGAACGAAGAAGAAGACGAAGTAGACGAAGATCTGAACGAAGAAGAAGACGAAGTAGTGCTGCAAGACGAGGTGTACCCTTTCCACTGAAAGACGAAGACGAAGTGAGGAAACCTACGGCGAGGACTTTCAGAGAGTAAGCTGGGCCTTGGGTTCCGAACGACAGGTGGAATTGGTATTGGGACGAGTTTGTTCAGAGGCTGTATATCCTCCGAATTTTGTTGTTATTTATTTCGTGAATAAACTTTTATTCAAACCTTGTGGTAGTATTACCATTACCCTAAACAACGCAAAAAAATCCTACAATAATTTGAATAATAATTGAAATATGATTTCATCGATACTTCGGTCTCTCAAATGTAATTACATATATTGAAAAGGCTAAGGATATTTGATGTTAATAGCTTAATCTATAAACATTGGAAAATCCAAAATTGTGGATAAAACTCAACTGAAAGAAATTAATCAAAACCCATCGATTCCAAATCAACTAAAGTAAGCATTCCCTTAACACCAAAGCCTTTTACACTAGATCCAGTCAAGTCGCACTAAGAATCTACAGTGCACAATCGATATTAATTCCTTAATGAAAAGAAATGATTAGTTCATAATACCTCAAATGTCTCGGGAAAAAATATCACGAAATTTTCATAATTTATGATACAAATGTTAAAATTCAAGAGAATACTAGCTGGTGGTAACTTTCAACAAGACAAAACTGCATCTTGAATGCTCGTTCAGGAGCTGTGAAATAAATAATGCATGTATTTAGAACGCGATGTAAATAAAATAAATAGGGAAAGTTTTCATGATTCAATGAAAGATAATCAAACATTGATATATTATTTAAAAATAAGAGTAGATAAATATAATCCGCAAACGGATGCAATAGCAATGTTTTATTAATAAATCAAATAAAACTGCAGGTTACCATACCTTTCCACGAAAAAACTATCAAAAGTGCATTAAACCGCCACGTTATTAAGTCTGAATGTCTATATGTATTTACACGAATGAATAGGAATCCGAGAATAATATATCAATCAATAAATAACGGGTGAGTGGTGAGTCATTTAAATCCGCCAGGGTTTGCATCGAAAAGATGTACTATTGGTTATTTCGTCTCCCCTTCAGTAAGCACTATTGGTTCAACGTGAAGGGGAAGAAAAAGCATCCCTGGTTTTTTAGACGCCTAAGTCGGCCAATAACAATCATTCTCGTATCGACAACGTTAAGGGTAGAGGGTAGATTTTGAAGGCTATAAATTTCAATCACTCTACAAAACAAATGTGATTCATTGTCATTATCATATTTTTTTCGTTATTCACTATTTTTAAATATTCCATATAGGTACATATAGAAATATCACGCCAGAAAAAATAACTGCAATTCTGCATTGCCAAATAACCACATACCAACAGGATGTGTTATCATTTGTATACAGGCTGTCCCAAAACTCGACGTCAACCCGGAACGGGGTGATAAGGCAAGTAATGCTGGTTGTCAGAAAAATATAAAAAAAAATCTAAGTTGCATGATTTTAAAATAATGGGCATTTAAAAAAACACGCAAATTTCCACACTCTGTGACAGTCTTTTCGCTCCTGCTGCCACAAATATCAACTTTATCCAACTTTTTTTTCGCTGTGTAACCTTGATTAATGCTTGTCTAAACTGTAATCAAAATTTGGATACCAGCTGCTCTAGGTTTCATAAAAATAGGGCTTGCTGCTCAGAAAAAATTCAAAATAAACAATTGCCTAGTTTCAACTGACTGTATTGAAAAAAAAATGTACTACGCAAGTTTGGCATGTTTTGTCAAAAGTTGGCGCATTTAGTAAGGATTCCAAAATGGTATGAAACTTGTTAAATTGTAGCTGCCGTAGTTCAAATTTATTCTCGATTGCCTTTGAATACACTTTTTCTTAAACTGCTTCCCAGTAAAAAAGTCCAATGGATTAAAGTCCGGTGAACGGACCACGAGATTGGACCAGAACGTCCGATCCATCTTCCGGGAAAACATGTACCTAACCAGAAAAAAAAATTTCCAGAGAAAATAATTTTTCCAGGAAAAATTTTGCCGGAGAAATTTTTCTGGAAGTTTTTTTCTGGTACCTAACATTTTTTTCCGGAAGATGGATCGGACGTTCTGGTCCGATTCCATGGCGAACCTGCCAAAAATTTTGTTGCAAACGGCGGCCATTTGCAGTTTGGGTTATACTTGAGAGGTGTCAATTTTTCAACGAAAAAAATTCGAGCACAGATGGCATCGAACATCAAAATATTCGAGTTTCATCCCAAACTGCAAATGGCGGTCCTTGCCTCACTTTTTTCTACGTGACAGTTAGGAAGTTCGACGTCCAGTTTGTATTATAGGTCCATAGTTGGGGAGCGGTAGACCAATAATTATCCCAATACGGAATAAAGATACGGCACAATGTTGTTCGCGTGCATAAACAGATTCTACTTGGCTGCATTAACAAATGCGTGAAGGCATCACCTCGGTTAGGCTAGCAGAACCACCTCTGATGGTTCGAAAATTTTTTTGATAGTAATTTGGAAATATTAGAAATTAGAAACTGACCAGCCACGGTTTTAGCGATTACTGTCCAGGGGGTTATGCGGGGTGGTGCATTCTGAACAAAAAATTTTTAGCATAGTATTTCAAGCACAGATAGCAAATTAAATAACACATTTTTTGGGACGCCTGTCGAAGTATGAGAAAAAAATTAAAAACTGACCAGCCACGGTTTTAGCGATTACTGTGTAGGGGGTTATCGGGGGGCGGTGCGTTCTCAACAAACATTTTCGTAGAAAAAAAAATGTCACAATAAAGCAACACTAATTTAAACCCCTATTTTGAAAATTCACGCTTTTCTCAATTCAGAGATATACAGGGGTTAAATGGAAATGAGTATGATGATGCAGTTTCAATGTAATATTTCTAAATAAATTCATAAACAGTTCACATTTCAAACTTTATCGCATGTGAAACACGAAACTGTTAATATTTCGAAACTTACTGATGAAATCGGACTCATTTCAGCGGAACAAATTGGGTACTAATTATTGGTACCTATTAAAATATTTTTCGAATTAAGCGAAACAAACTAGAACAAATTAGGAATCAACTTTTGGTCCTGGTTTCGGAATTTGTTCTAACAACTTTTCGCTAACTACACACTTCAACGATCACGTGTGTGAAACACAAAATTGTTAATATTTCAAATATTACTGATGATGTTGGATTCATTTCAACGGAACAAATTGGGTACCAATTATTGACATTAAATTTTTTCCGAAATTCGAAAATGTTGGTGTTGAGTGTGAAGTCTGCGAAAGAAATGAATGCGAATAACTCAAAACCTAAAAATGATATTAAGATTTTTTCAACAGAACAAATTGGGTTCTAATTATTGGCACAACATTTTTTCGAAATTTGAAAATGTTGGTGCTGAGTGTAAAGTTAGCACCCAATAATAGAAATGCTATTTACTGAAAAACTATAATGGTGCTTGAAAAGGTTTTCTATACTAATATTATAAAGAGAAAAGATTTGTATGTTTGTGGGTTTCTGGCGTTGATACGAGTTAACTCATAAGCTGCTAGACCGAATTCAATAATTCTTTCACCCTTAGAAAGCTACAATATCCTTGAGTAACATAAGCTATACTTTTCACCCGAAAAAATTAAGGAAACCTACTATAACTTCAATGATAATGAATATGAGTACCAAAATCAGCCATGATCAGGTATTTTCAGGTGCGCTGCAAAAACCGTAAGACGTATATGGAAACAATGTATGACGGAAATGTACCTCTTCAATAGTTCTACAAAAAAGTCCGCGATAGCATATATCTATCTTTCAAGGTTCAAGGTATCACCTTTTAAAGGTATCCGAATGTTTTTCAAAATTATGTATTATTTGGGAGTATTTTTTTAGCAATACGCTATTGATTCTCATCCAATTAAATACGTCGTTCATACCCAGTATTTAATTTAGAACGAAATTGCCTTTCACATCATTCAATTATGATGAATACATCAAAAGATATGGCAGGTTGAAGATGAAATCGCACCAAAATGCGTCTCCGAGGTAGGCACTAGGCGGGTAGGAGAAGGTACCGAAGTGTGAGGGATGTATGAAAGTATTTTGGATTGCCTGATGCCCGTATGTTTATGATCACAAATCAGATCAACAGATGGCGCTGTAGTCGTTATTTAGGTTATTCATCTACTCTGCAACTAAACAGCTGGATCGAATTGAATGAATTTTTGTGTATACAGAACAACGTCTGTTGGGTCTGCTAGTATAGTAACATAAATTGAAACAAATTGGGTACTAAATATTGGGCCTTATTTCGGAATTTGTTCTATCAACTTTTCGCTAACTTCACGCGGCCGATCTTGTTATAAAGCATTAATTTCAAATTTTATTTGAAAGGAAGTCGAATTCATTAACATTTCATGACATTTTTTTGGAAATATGTATTCCAACTGCATTGATATTTTTCCAACTACTTCGAAATTTTTTCAACTTTTGCCGAATTTTTTTGAACTGTTTCGAGAATTTGAAAACTGCTTTGAAAATTTGCCTACTTTGATCAACATTTTAGGCCCTTATATGAACTTTATCGGCATTTTTCAAACTGCTTCAACATTCTTTCGACTGTTTTAAAATATTTCAAACTGCCTTGAAAATTTCCTAACTGCTTCGGAATGTTTTCGCCTGCTTCGAAAATTTACCAACTGCTTTAAAAATTTGTATCAACTCTTTTAAATTTTTTTCAACTGCTTCAGAATTTTTCCGGATAAACCGTAAATTTACCAACTGCTTTTAAAATTTTTCAACTGCGTTCGACATTGAGGTTTTGGTTTTTCCTATTAGCATCCTCAGAACTATGCTTCTACTATCTTTTGCATTTCTTTTTCTCCGTTCTCTTATTCAACTGGATTACAATTGTTTTATGAAAATGAATTGTTCCGATGTTTTTGATAATATCGGATAATTCTGGATAGCTACGTGAACCAGAGAAATCTTGAATTCGTTGTGTTCCCTAGGTTCTAACACATTTATATTATACTTAATCGATGAATGAGGGTATGCTGAACTCCTCATATATGTGGACCTAGTGGATCTATAGTTAGCAGTACTAGAAAATTTTCATAAAATCAGCAAACAATCTACGAATGCAGAAATTATCACTACATAGTATAAAACAAAGTCGCTTTCTCTGTCCCTTTGTATGCTTAGATCTTTGAAACTACGTAACGGATTTTGATGCCTTTTTTTAAATAGATAGAGTGATTCAAGGAAAAGGTTTATATGTAAAATAACATTAAATAGTGGAGAAGTACTGTTATTTTTGAGGTTTCTAATGTGATATCGTAAATAATCGGATATAAAACGTATGAAAGCCAAACAAGCGGGCAGCGCGCGATGGCTTCGGGTTTAATTCGGTTCGCGTTCGTGCTCGCTTCGGAAGAAGAGGGCGTGGACTTTTACATCTGAGCGCAGCTGAGTCGCGTTATCTGTGCCATGTGGACCTGTGGTCGAGTGGTCGGCTCCTCACGCAGCGGAATTGAATTTTTCGAAACAATATTAGCACACGATATTAGGCCACATAACAATGGAACGGACATACTACTGATACGTTCGTACGATACCAATGAGTTGTCAGTTTTTATTAATGAAAATGAACCGAAATTAGTTAAAGACTAGAGACAAGCTTTTGATGAACTAAATTTATAGTGCGCTTAATAACAGAGGTTTAACTTTCATTCTTGACGCCCCGGAAGGCACTGGCAAAACGTTTCTTACAAATTTTGTATTGGTATTGTAAGACAATCCGGGAGAAATGGACTAGCCGTTGCCTCTTCAAGGAATGCAGCTTCTCTGTTAAATGATGGGAAAACAGCACACTCCACCTTTAAGCTACCTCTGACAGTCTTACTAGAGCTACAGTCAGTTTGTTCCATACATAAAAATGGGCCACTCGGGAAACTTTTACGAGAAACATCTTTAATTATATGGGACGAATGTACCATGAGTTATAGAGCTCATGTTGAAGCAGTAAACCGAACGTTCAAAGACCTCAGAAAATCTGATGCTGTAATAGGTGGCGTTACTTTTGTTTTCGCGGGCGATTTTCGGCAAACACTTCCTGTAGTAACAAAAGGAACAAGCACCGATGTCATCAGAGCATGCTTAAAATCATCTCACTTATGGAATTCGGTTGTATCTCTCAATTTACGAACAAACATGAGATCCCATTTGAGCGAAAACGACCATGACGACTTTCCCCGTAAACTACTCAATCTTAGCGAAGGAAAAATTGTCTCTTCTAACACCAACAGCAATGACGTTAAATTTGACGAGACATTAGGATACATATTGCACAGGTTGGAACATCTTATTGATGCAATATATCCCGATCTTAAAAATTTATTGGAGAGAGATTATCATTGGTTTCGTTCTAGGGCAATATTGTCACCCAGAAACGATACAGTGAATGAAATAAATAAACTCATTTCAGAGAAAACTCCTGGTCAGGTCAAACACCATAAGTCTATTGATACGATGTGTAGTATTGAGGATATAGTGCACTATCACCAAGAACTTTTAAATTCTTTGAACCCTTCTAGCTTACTTCCTCACGAAAGTTGGCATTCCTATGCTGTTAAGAAACTTGAGCCCCCCAACATGTGTAATGGGACATTTTGCTATCAGATGATAACATTATATCCAATATAGTTTACAGAGAAGTATTCAACAATTAAAATAACCATTACCAAACTAACTTTTCCCGCGACTTGGTCCTTCTGGAATTCGTTTATCGCAAATCCCTCAAATGTTTTTTTCTTTGGGACAGAGTTACTTTAGAATTCTGTATTAGCATGCAAATACAAACTATACCTGCGTATAACCGCCCTTTTTGGCAGTTAGAAATCAAAACATAACACTCTGTACTAAAAAAGGATTATAAACATTATGCCCAACGGAGTGGGCACGGGTCAGCTAGTATTGTAATAAAAGACGAATAACTCCTGACAATTTACTAGTCATATGAACATTTTTACATGCATATCTCAACAAATTATTTTCGAAATGTTTAAATGGTTTGAGTCAATGACGGAAATAAGCAATAAATATACCTTACAGTGAAACATTTAACAAAAAGTAAACAAATCCACTTGATAATTTTCTAAACTTGAGGAGTATGAGGTGCCCATCCGACTTTGTGTTAAACCATGAAAACGATCAAAACTCAAAAACATTTGCCTGTAGTTTTTAGTGATGCCCAATGTGAAAAAAATAAATCGATTGAAATGAAGTATTTGTGGAAATGCGTCATATATATTTCTACTTATAAAAATATATTTCTTCAGGCACCTCACGTAACTTATACTCTTCAATGATATAATGAAATTAACGCTTTGATCCGATATCCATTACACATCCATTAGAGTTTCCGAAAACCATTAATTCATAATGGCCTAAATAAATTTATGTACAACGGCAAGAAATTACAAAGAGGATTGAAGTTTTTACAATACATGTCGGTAAAACAATTGTAGGTACTAACTGTACAAAAAATTATACCAAAGAAGAAGGACTGGATGAAGTTTTTACAAATGTGAATAGAAATAAATGTACGATTTGAACTTATTCAGTAATACTGATCTTGCAAGCTGACGGATTATCCACTGTTAAGCATAGTTCGAATTGTTATAAATTTTAATTTCGAGAATACATTCAGATTTACAAGCACCATAATATACATATATAAATATCTTGTATATATAAACTCGCTATTTTACTCTGAGCCAAACAAAAACCATTGGGCTTTCTATTCTCTATTCACTATTAAAAAGATGTAACCATAAACTAAAACACCATTAGTCCATGAACTGTGATGAGGATTTCAAGTTGCAATAATGTCGAAGCAATGGCGAAGGAACACCTTAAGTAATAATTTTAAAATAACATCACAGATAATAAATACATCGACTTACTCATGAATATCAATAATTGAAGAATCACTAGGTAGATGTTATTCTCTGTCAATGAAAATGGAAAATCTGAAACAATTCCTTAGTTTTCTACGATATTGCTGGTATGTACCTACTTGTCAATCATTTTGATGAAAGCAATCCACAAAAAACTTCATTCTTAGGAATATGTCAGATGATTGCTAATATTTCATGATATCGTTATTTGAAAGAAAATCCGAAATTGCATTTTGAAAAATTTCCTTTAGGATTTGAGGGGCTATTCAACTATTATATTGAGTTTTTTCGGAATTCAATTCGACATGATATTAGATTCTCCTACTAATTGAAACGATTTGATTGATTTCTTGTAATGTTACATGAGTCTTGATTCTGAAAATCACAATCTTTTCACACAGATTTATATTCGCATTCCAGAAATATAAGATTCTTCTGCAAAATATTTCATTCAGTTTATTTTTTATGAATCCTGGCTCATAATCATATCATAAGTTTTATATAGGTATGAGCAGGTATATAAAAACTTGAAAGTTCAACATTCAATAATCGCATTATTCCTTAAAATTTTATATATTGCTTCAATTTTAAAATCAGTCTAAAAGGATCAACAGTTCGACCATTTCACAAACCTTTTCCGCCAAGACTACGTATATAGCCATAACCTTAAACGAAAAATAAATTTCCATCTTCCGTTTAAAACTAGAATAGAAAAAAACACATTTCTTATTTTTATCTTATATCAGTATTTGAAAATATTGAAACAACCCAACTATCAGTTTTGAGGTTACCTCAACTGCAACACAGCCTCATTTATATCAGAAAAAACAAAAAATAAATTAATAAGTCTAATAAACATGAGTATCTTTAGAAATTTGAACGTATGATCAATATAGAAGCCATATCAGTTCTGATACCTAAAATAAATAAATTATTAAAAACTCAACAAGATCTTAAACTACAACTGAGCAGATTATCCTTAGGTACATTCAATAATGTGAAGAGGGGAGCTAGATATTACACTAGGACGTGATTCTTTGACCCCCGTACGGTGATGGTGATTATGATTCTGCTGCATGGAGACAGACCTCGAAAAACTATTTTGTAGAACCGTATGACTCAGTTGGATCTGTTGCGATTTGTGAAACTCCTCCATCGCTCTAATTTCACTTTGGTAGTTTCTCCTGGTGTTGACTGATTCCAAGAAATGGATTTTTTGAGATTTGTGAAATTCGGATTCCATTGCCTTCCATTCATTTTCTTGTTCTTGCTTTAATTGCATTGAATCAGAAATATTTATTTCTTGAAGGGATTTATGGAATTCTACTTCGTTTTGGTGCTCCTTTTTGGATTCGAGCAATTCTACGAATTGAGGTTCTGGTGATCCGAGAAATTCAAAAGCTTCGACTTGTTTTTGGACAACTTCCTTCATTTCCCTGATGTCAATGGAGTCTAAAATTGATAAGAGAAATGAAATACACGTCTCAGACTAAACAATACCGTTAAACATACTAGTTCATATTTCAACATTATCATTGTTAAATAATATTTCCTTCCTTGTGACATTATGTCTCTCAGTTTGATGAGACGATCCTAATCGATTGAGCTAAATGGACTAAAGAAATTTCATTCAAATTTACTTATGTCGGGATATTAGACCACATAGACAAGAACTCAGAGAATAATATATTTTTCTTTCAAATTATCGAAACGGCATTACCACTTCTTAATTATATCGTGTAGGTCTGCAGTGTTTCATTGATATGAAAGAGAAAGAAATACATTAACCCTACGAAATTTCATTTCGTACAAATGGAGCATCGATGTAATGGACAACCTTAAAAGTCACTGTTCTTTTACATGGATAAAAAATGGATTTTGTGTGAAATAACACTCTCTCAACTTCACTACACTTCATGTATGTATTCGAAATTATTGTCCGTTTGAAGGTTTATGTACAAATTTATAAATGAGGATCATCATCAGAATCAATTAAAAACGTATCGCGTATAAATTCTACAGTTTGATTAGGTTTTTTCTTTAATTGGCTAAGAAATATTGTACTGAAACAATATAACAATGCATCTTTCCTGCAATATTCATGATTATGTAGAAAACGTTGTTTATCCACTACTATTGAATAATCGACCAATTATTCGTCTGTTTGCTCGGCCATAATGCAACCCATTAATCACAAGCGAATAAAGAGTTTTATTCACTGCTGTCAGATGCAGCTTTGTATTATGGTCTTCAAATTGATATCTCTTCAGTATTCTAAAGTGATTCAACTAAAAAATATGGGTATACCCTGTCAATTGAGAGCCAAATCTACCTGTGTTACATCAATTAAAGCAATTTTATCAGAAAATATTTGACTTTTTTCACGCTTTCAATAGAATGGTCTTGTAATAGTAGACAAATGTTGAAATATTCAAGGAATATATTTAGTAGTAGTGGATAAAGTATAGTATGCTACTCGCGTATAATGGCTATTATTCACTCGGTGATTTGGGCCACTCGCCTACGGCTCGTGGACTAAACTTCATCTCATGAATAATTAAGCTATCATTTTACGCTGGTTGCATAATATACTTTTACATCACAACTGCGAGATCGTCCGAAAGTCCTCAAAATCATATTTTTTGTCGGATTGCTGTAAAGTATTTCTTATCCCTTTTCATAAAAGTCCAATTTTTGTCATTATTCCTTGATGTACTCATATGAGTCATAATTCAAAGAAATCCATCTATATCCTTGCAGCTCAAGTTGTCGTCCATGTTACTTGCGAACCACCTGAGTTACTCGAGTACGAGCACGAGTACTATGAAGCCACCTTAACACGCTAGTATGCAGAAATCATTATGAGCGTAATAACCCAAAGCGCGAAATTTTCCTGTTTTTCCCTAAATTGAAGCAATTTTTTTCGTGAAATAATGTGGAAGTTATACACAATCATATGGGGTAAAAAAATTTTATATTTTCTATAAATAATACAGTAAAGACGAAGAATGTCCACAAAAAAACTTCATTGAAATTAGCATACTGAAAAACTAAAAACCAATTATTGACCCTTTCACTAATTGTCGCATAGTTTTAAATTTTTGTTTCTGGATGAAATCTCCAGATTGTATTGTATTGCTAGTATTTGTTCTGACCATCAATAGAAGAAATATTTTTTTTGTGTCTTCATTTACAAGTTCCTTGAAAAAATGAATGAATTGGATTGCTATATCAAGTGATATATTTTTTTCATTTACAGTCCTTAGAATATATCGTTTGATACTAGATAATAAATAATTAGTAAAATAATTATTTATCAGGAATATACAGTGTGTTTGGTCACGAGTTAGCAATAATTTAAGGTCATCAAATATGCCTAATATTATCGACAAAAACACCAAAACTTGGAAGTTTGCCCCCTTAGTTTTGGAGTAGCCCCCATTTTGAATTTACTCTTATATTTTCGTTGACCCTTCCAAATAATATCGATTTCTTTGGACATAAAGGTCCTACAGATCTGAAAAAAATGTTTTTTGAAAGATGATACTACCATCTTTCATTGAAATATAACAATATAAAAACATTCAACTTGAAAACGCCATAAAAAATTCTTTAAAAAAGTTCATGGTAAAAATATGAACTGATTTTCTTAGTAAATTCGCAATAGCACAATAACTAGCACATTGAAGTATAATTTTTTTTCAATGATTTAACACGCAAGGGTATTAGCTACAAAACAACACTCACATCATATCTATAAGTTACATAATTTGAGAGTTATTGCTGCTCGAACATGATCACTACGCGAGCAAAAGACACAAGACAGGTCGTCATGAAGGCCACTGCCTGTCTACAGAGCAGAGGCGGCCATTTTGAGCAATTTTTATGATTAATTTGTTTGTTTGATCATTGAAAATTATCGAAAGTACAGTACAAAGGTTTTTTTTATTTTACCAATTTTCATGCGGGTCATATTTTCACTATGAACTTTTTCAAAGAATTTTTTTATGGCGTTATCAAGTTGAATGTTTTTATATTGTTATACTTCAATGAAAGGTGGTAGTATCATCTTTCAAAAAACATTTTTTTTACATCAGTAGGACCTTTATGTCCAAAGAAATCGATATTATTTGGAAGGGCCAACGAAAATAAAAAAGTAAATTTAAAACTAAGGGGGTAAACTTTCAAGTTTGGGTGTTTTTGTCGATAATATTAGGTATATTTGATAACCTTAAATTATCGCTAAGTCATGACCAAACACATTGAATAAAAATTGACTGCTTCGTCATGTTTTGATATTTACGATATTTCACTATCAGCCATATTTCACTCTGTTTATGAAAATTCAGTCTTCCTGCTGATAACTGAATCTGGGGTAGAATTTTTGCATTTTGAAGTTTATGCAGGGTGGGCTTCGACAAGAATGAAAATGACAAGTTGTTCCAAACAGAAGGTATACCCCGTTCATATCGTTTATAGAATACTTGAGCTGAAACGTTCCTCTGAAGTGAAATATAAAACTCTGAGTTCATTGGAAATTGGATTTCTGTTCACTAATAATTGTTCATAATTGATGGTACATACCTTGATGAGTGGTCAAACTCAGTGGTGGTGAGAGACCGGGATTCAAAATTTGTTGAACAATTTGAGGACGCTGGTTACTGGAAACTTCATGATGAGATTCTTCACGAGTATCAGAAAGGTCTTCAGTTGTGATACCTTTAATAAGAAAATTAATGCCTGAAGAAGGCTCTTAAATGTGACAAGGAGTGATTTATAGTATTTTTGATTGAGTGTTTTTACCTGTGTATTTTTCCAGATCTTCTGGATGAGTCATTCTGAAAGTTTCTCTCTCCATTTGGTGGGCCTTGGTTTTAGGCACACAATTTGTGGATTTCCAATGCGTTCTTAGACCAGAAGCACTAATATAGTTCTTGTTGCATGCAGCACAAATAAAAGGTCGCTCATTTGTATGAAGTCTCTTGTGTAGTTTTAAGTGTACAAATTGGGTAAACTTGGCTGGACAGTTTTCACAATGATAGGGTTTAGTCCCACTATGTAGTCTCATGTGTGTTTTCAGATTAGAGGTGGAAGAAAACCTTTTCTTACAGATGTTACACTCGTGGGGTCTCTCCCCAGTATGAACCAAATGATGCTTCTGTAGATGAGCCAGCTGCGTGAAAGATTTTGTGCATACGTTACATTTGAAAGGTCTTTCCCCACTATGAGTTCTCAGATGCACTTTCAGATTGGAAAGTTGTCCAAATGTTTTGCTACAAACATTACACTCATAGTGCATCTTACCATCCTTCTTTCGTAAAGGATAGCCCAAACTTTTATAACCTCTAGAATGAGCTGAACTTGGACTCAGTGGGCTCAAAGATTCTGAACTCTTAGAAGAGGTTGGGGATATTCGATCGATGTGAGGTTGAAGAGGCGTCAAAGGGGTCAAAAGGTGTTGGGGTATGTTAGCGGTCATAAGGTGCTGAGCAGGTATTATTAAATTACCGGAGGTTTGATGGTGGCTGGGTAGGTATGTGTTACTTCCATTCGAAGGAGAAAATGGAGGAGACTCTGGCGACATGGAACTGTGCACAATGGGTGGAGAATTATATAACTTGTAATAGCTTGAAGATGGCGAAGGACTGTTATACTCTCCCGAATATGTGCTATGTGAATGCTCTGGGGAAGAACTCGATGATACTTTCATCAGCAGAGGACTCAAGCATCTCTGGGGCATCCTCACAGTAATACTGGTACTTGAATCAGGACTGACCACGCTATATCTTTGGCTTTTTTTGTAAGAATATGCCATCTCTGTTGGAGAAGTGAGAGATTGTTTCTCAGCATTCACATTGTTATTAGCATCTTTTCTGTTTCTGGAGAGAATATTTTCCAAAATACTAGAACTTGGTGGTGAGTACCGCGGGGGCATAACTCTCGGTTGTTTCAATTCAGGTTCATAACATTTTGTAATAGGAACTTCTTGTGGAGGCGAGTCGTAAACTATAACAGTATTTGGGGGACTCACAATCCTTGTAGTCAACTGTGTATCAATAACTTCAGGTACCATGGTGGACTCATCCTTGGAAATGTCTTTTGGTTCATCTTGTGAAACTTTCAAACTAGATTTATAATTATATGCTTTTGAAATCTTAATTTTAACCTTCCTAAACTCATTTTTCGATTCCTCAGGTGACACAGGTTGTATTAGTACTGTCCCCTTTTCAGGGGTTTTAGTACTATAATCGAGAACATAGTTATTCTCGCTTCCATCTGAATCACTCAAATCTTCTGGAGGAGGAGGAGGAGGAGGAGTGGCTGCATCATCCTGACATTCTTGACTGTGGTACCCTTCATCAGACCCTACACTTCCATCGGCTAACTCTGGAGGTGTAAGTTGCCCTTCTTTCGTTAAAGAATCCGCGGTATTAACGGTTATAGCTTCCATACTCTCCATTCGGTGGTGGTTTACTGCCAAGCCTTCTATGTTCAGTTGGTTTGTAGTGATATTCTCAGTACGGTGATTTAAAGATAAATCTTCAACATAAGGAGTGGTTAGAGTTAACGATTTTGTGTGATGCTGATGAACTGGACTGAGCTCCCTAGAATAAAGTTGATCGACCATCATAGGTTCTCGAAAATTTTGATTTCGATTACATGCAACTGTTAGCTCTTCATCAATGACCATATTCTCTGTCATATCCATATTACTTTCATCTTGAGATAGATTATGGCGATGGTCATCTGTACATATCTGCAATAATCTCATAGCCACGAGAGGATTTGGAATCATTCGAATTTGCTGAGATGAGTGTTGAATTAAATTTGGCGATTCAGAAGGACTTTGATGATTAGCTTGTTTTCCTGGAAAAAAATGCGAATTAAATCTGAATATATATTTCTTTTTAATAGTTCAAAAAGTATGTTATCTTTTACTAACAGCACTACTTGAAAAACAATACCCAAATTCGGGTATGTGGACGCTAGAATGATTCGAGTGAGTTTTTGTAAATTGGAAAGGCTAGAAAATCTTCAAGAATTTATAGAAAAAATAAAATCCCCCTATGCTGATTTTAACGTATATAGTGACAGACAGAATTGAAATTGTAACTGACAAAGGGAACCCACTGTTTGCTTCTAAAAATGTAGCCGAAATGATATTTTCACTAAAGAATGCTTAATCGAAAATAATTGAAAAAAAACAATCACGCAAAGTTAAACGCTTTTGCTAGCTTGTTCGTATACTTTAGAGTTTATTTGGGTTCGTGGCAAAGAGGGCTATTTGACGAGTTGACAGTTTTAATTTTTTTGGAGTCTTAAAAAACACTGAGTCATTTAACTATACATAATATGATTCATTAAGTAAATGTTACTTACACAATTCTTTTTGCTCCATAACTTTGTTATTAGGGGTTGAAAATAACAACTCCCCATGAGTTTCTTTCAAAATTTATTTTCGTGGGATAGATTTTCGAAGAATAAAATTCTCGTATGGTTTCCCATTCAATTCAGAAAAAAATCTCCTTCATAATTTCGATACAGTCGATACTTTTCTCGGAAAAAATAAAAACTTACAAGCAGTTATGTATGATCACTGTTCATTCGATTTCATCGTATGTTCCATAGAATGAATATTCTGAGATATTGTTCATGCTCAAAATTGATTTTGACAGAAGAAAAAAAATTACTATGAATGTTTTTACAATATTCAATTTCTGAAAAGTTCGATTCCTTTAATAAATACTTTGTAGTAATAAAATAAATTACTACAGTTATAAGAATGGTATTTTATTCGAATTTGCATATGGCAGATCTGCATTTTTGCTTTTGTCTCCTGTCATAGACATACAATATTTTAGAATATTAATTCCAACACTTAAACGATGAAATGAAATGAACAGTGATAATAACTGTTTGTATCTTTTCCGAGAAAAATATCGACTGTATGGAAATTTTGGAATGAGAAACCATACGAGAATTTTATCTTTCGAAGATCTATCTCACGAAAACAATTTTTCAACGAAAACATAGGGGGTTGTTATTTTCAACCGCTAATGATAAAGTTATGAGATCTAAAAAATTTGTGTGAATATCATCTATAGTCCGTTCACGAAAGGTTGAGCGCATAGTAGGCGTTTTTTTATTTATCTGAAGTTGGCAGTATTTACCAGACTTGCCAGAAAGTAAAATAAAGTCAACGTTGCCGAATGTACCCGGCCTCGTCCGACGAGCTTGCGAGTTATCAGAGAACTCTATGCAATATTGAGCACATTGCGTATCAATCTGACAAGAAAATAAAGAACATAACCTAAAATTTTAATATACACAGTGGAATATGCCAAATTTCTACCTAAGACAGCCTTTATTAAGACAAGCTTTAATTTAAGTTCGACTTAAGCTCGACTTAACGAGCCATGCCTTACACCGTGCTCATAGAACAGAGAACTTGATAAAGTAATAGTTCAGCAAGGGTGAATCTGTCAACGCTGTAGAATTCTGGGCACAGTATAAAAATTAGTAGTTTCTATATTGTCAATTTGGATTTTCTATTCCAGAGTACAAAATTATTAGATATTTATATATTTATGTTCTGTGATACATTCTATACATTATTCCTATTTTGAGAGCGCCCGTGCAAATTGAATATTTATAAACATTCAAGTTAAAAAATTTGTGAGACAAAGGCACACTTCGAAAAGTCCTTTGTTTTTGTGTAAAAATATGATGCATTCCTGTATAAGTGTTCAGACGTTGGTTTTTCAAGTTCCACAACAAAATGTAATTCAACCCAATCCAAAAAACATTATTTGCACTTGTTTTGCATTTAAATTTTCAACAAATTATCATGCTAATTGTATAAATTAGGAAAATACTTCGGTTCTAAAGGGAATATTTTTCAAAACAGCAGCAAATTAGAAAGAATGCGAATATTTGTGTAATAACTATTAGAATAAATTATATCATTTGGGAATTCTAAATTGGCCTCAAATAATTTGAGCAGCTGCAAATAGTATATTATATTATAAGGATTAAAAGTGCATATTTTTTTTACGAGCAATATTTGCACTTGCGAGGCGCAGCCGAGCGAATCCAAAATTGCGAGTTAGAATAGGCACTTTTAGTCTTAGTACTATTTTTTCTCCAACCAAGTCAAAATTACAATAAAATTGGTTTTAGTCAAAAATCGTTAATAATTTGGTTATAAATTTGAACACATACTAATGACAGTGATTGTCAACAAGACGTCAAATGCAATTACTTTTAATCCAAGGATTTAAAGTAGCGTTTGAATCCAAGGATTAAAAGTGTTGCTAAGTAACGAGTGAATTTTTGTACGGTAAGGAAATTTATGACTTTTGCACCTGAAAATAGTACAAAAATGTCAACATTTTTTGATGGTTGGAGAAAATTAGTATATTTTATTATAAGGATTAAAAGTGCATATTTTTTTTACGAGCAATATTTGCACTTGCGAGGCGCAGACGAGCGAATGCAAAATTGCGAGTTAAAATAGGCACTTTTAGTCCGAATAATATATACTATTCTTTCTCCAACCAAGTCAAAATTACAATAAAATTGGTTTTAGTCAAAAATCGTTAATAATTTGGTTATAAATTTGAACACATACTAATGACAGTGATTGTCAACTAGACGTCAAATGCAATTACTTTTAATCCAAGGATTAAAAGTAGCGTTTTTAATCCTAGGATTAAAAGTGTTGCTAAGTAACGACTGAATTTTTGTACGGTAAGAAAATGTATGACTTTTGCACCTGAAAATAGTACAAAAATGTCAACATTTTTTGATGGTTGGAAAAAATAGTATATTATATTATAAGAATTAAAAGTGCATATTTTTTTACGAGCAATATTTCCAGTTGCGAGGCGCAGCCGAGTGAATGCAAAATTGCGAGTTAAAATAGGCACTTTTAGTCCGAATAATATATACTATTTTTTCTCCAACCGAGTCAAAATTTCAATAAAATTGGTTTTAGTCGAAAATCGTTAATAATTTGGTTATAAATTTGAACACATACAAATCATGACAGTGATTGTCAAGGAGACGTCAAATGCAATTACTTTTAGTCCTAGGATTAAAAGTAGCGTTTTTAATCCTAGGATTAAAAGTGTTGCTAAGTAACGAGTGAATTTTTGTACGGTAAGGGAATTGGTGGCTTTTGCACCTGAAAATAATACGAAAATGTCAACATTTTTTTATGGTTGGAGAAAAATGTTTTTTTGTCTATCGAAATCGATGAAAAAATCCAATTCGTGATAGTGGTCAGCTTTGTTATTAATAAAACGTATTGGAAAGTCAAAATCAAGGAGTTCTGAGATATCGAAATCAACCAATAAGTTCAAAAGATCCATAAACATTCATTTATAAGTGAATCTTTCACTGTCGAGTATTCTCTATACATCATAGATGATGATTCAATGAAATCATTGGCGAAATTATGGTATATACAGAAATCAGGACATGTAATAATGGTTATTTTCAGCTAGATTAATAAACGAATTGATTACAAGCCTTTTCCGTCGACCTCATTTTGAATTGAGAATAAATTTTGCCAAGACATACATTTGACATATCTATGTTTCTATGTTCCAGTAGTCTTATGTATTACTTGTATTGCTTCTGCTTCTATGACATTGAAATAACATGAATTTAACAGTAAAAATAATTTCGTACCTTTTATTTCGATGTTGACGGATAAGTTAGTTTCCCGTTGACCCAAAAATAAATATATATATATATATATACATATTGGGGTAGTCGAAAAAATCTTGTAATCAACTCGGTTATTAATCTAGCGACTAATGGTGCGAACTATTAACGCGTTCGCTCCCCTCACGCTTTGAGATACCTTGACCATTTGTCGCTGTCTTTAATAACTTAGTTGATTAAATAACTACTAATAGGGGCGTTCGGCATTGACATCGGACGTGTCGTATCAATCTGAACCGTTCGTTTATTACATCCGGATTGAGGGGAGTACACATCTGCAGCGTCGATCTTTTCGCTCGGTCTATTTCGACCGAGCAAAGCGATTTTATCCATAGACTTTTATGTTTTTTATATATTTTTTTGTTTTAAGTTGAGTTTCCTGATCTGACAACCGATAGAAAAAATTCTAACACTTTCATTCTTCTGTTTTCATTTATTCATTAAAACTTAATTAATTCGTTAAAAATTTTTCGATACAGCTATCGTAGTTATGAATGGTCAGGAGGAGATATTCCTTTCTCGTTTCTTTTTCGTGTAATTAATTAATTAATAAGGATCTTTCGATACAACTATCGCCGTATTGATAGACCAGAAGGGGATAGCATTCCTCGTTTTCTTTGCATTCAGTGCCTTTGTACCTAATTATTTATTTGAGATTTTACGGAAGCTACGAAAAGGGTAAAAGTATCGTTAAAAGATGAGCATATTTTCCATAATAGTGATCTTTGAAATCTCATAATCTATATAAAAGTAGAACAGAGCAGTATGTTCTGTGGCAGATGCTCTGTACCGCATAGATTTATAATACTAACTAGATGACGAACCTGTCAAAAATTTTGAGGCAAACGGCGGCCATTTGCAGTTTGGGTTGGACTTGAGAAGTGTCAATTTTTCAACGAAAAAATTCGAGCGCAGATGGAATAGAACACAGAACATGAATATAGAACGTCAAAATACACGAGTTTCATCCCAAACTGCAAATGGCGGAACTTGCCTCACTTTTTCTACGTTGACAGAAAGGAAGTTCGACGTCCAGTTAGTATTATAGGTCCATGCTGTACCGTTCGTTTATTCCCAGATATTACAGATGAATCTGTACGATCTGTGGTCACGTGACTAAAAAATCCGTCTGCTCGCGGAGGCCAATGCCGAACGGGCTTAATATATGCGCATAAAAGATATCTAACACAAATTAATTATTGCTAAAACTTTATAGTAATTATTAGTGGACCAACTTTGAACTTACGTAGTCTCACAACCATTTGATCTCCTGTAGTAGGATAATCCAATCTGTCGGCGAATTCCTTACAGTACCACACTAAAAGCTCTTGATCTGGTAGAATGGGCTTGATGGAATAGAAATATATCTGCATTTTGTATTGACAAGCTATCAGATTCTGTGATTCTCTCGAACAGGCCGGACTAACGTATCGCATCCAATTAGCCATGGAAATGTCAGAAGCATCGATGTAGAAAAATTCGTCCATGTTATTATATACCTAACAGTAGGACATAAAATGTTAGTAAAATATAGAATAACGTTCTCTTAGATATATAATAATCAATAAAAATTAAGGGGACAATTCATATTCGAAAGTGGATAGCCAAAATTCTTTATAGTTGTGCCACGGAATTTTGAAAAACATTATTTGGAAAATTAAATGTAGGTAATGATTACAATATTACTTCGGAATTGGCATTATTAGAAAGATATGCGAAAAGGGATGATAAAATTAAACAATTTCCTCTGTGCCGAGTGTGACTTAACTGATGAAATTATGAAAGTTGATAGTTTCTTGAAATTCGATCATTTTGAGATGAAAATTTGCAATAATGATTATGCTTTCAGTTCAAATTGCATAATTTATAATTGTGAATTAATAATATAAATGAGCAGACATATTGAAATCAATGGATTATGAAATGAAGTATCACAATTTAAAAATTTTTATAAATATTTACTTATCCAAAAAGTTTGTTGGGAAGTTCACTTTCGGCGACGTAAAGTGCGCGGTTGTGTTTTTTGTGACCAGTGTTTCTTGAGTATCGTTTAGAAAAATTGGAAATATCAAAATAAGCAAATACAATTCATTCTGGATGGCAGGAACGTTAACGCATCTTCATTTCTAACAATTCGAAGATTGAATATACAGTGTTTGGTCATGACTTTAGCGATAATTTAAGGGCATTAAATATACCTAATTTTATCGACAAAAACACCCATATTGGAGAGTTTACCCCCTCATTTTTGGAGAAGTTCCTTTTTTAAACTTACTTTTTTATTTTAGTTGAACCTTCCTAATAATATCGATATCTTTGAACATAAAGGTCCTAGAGATGTGAAAAAAATGTTTTTTAAAAGATGGTACTACCGCCTTTTAATAAAGTGGAACAATATGAAAACATATAACATAAAAATGTTATAAAAAAATTCTTTAAAAAATTTTAGTAAAAAAAATGTACTGATTTTCCTAGTAAATTCGCAATAGTACAAGAACTAGCACATTGAAGTATAATTTTTTCTCAATGAGCTCACACGCAAGGATATTAGCTACAAAATGATACCAACATAATTTCTGTAAGTAACATATTTAGAAAGTAATTGCTGTTCGAACATGACCCTTATGAAAATTGATAAAATTAAAAAACCTCAGTACTCTACTTTCGATAATTTTTAATGATCAAACAAACAAATTAATCATAAACATTGCTCAAAATGGCCGTCTCTGCTCTGTAGACAGGCAGTGGCTTTCATGTCGACCTGTCTTGTGTATTTTGCTCCCGTAGTGATCATATTGGAGCAGCAGTAACTCTCAAATTATGTAACTTACAGAAATGGTGTTGTTTTGTAGCTAATATCCTTGCGTGTTAAATCATTGAAAAAAATTATACTACAATGTGCTAGTTCTTGTACTATTGCGGATTTACTAAGAAAATCAGTACATATTTTCACTAAGACTTTTTTAAAGAATTTTTTATGGCGTTTGCAAGTTAAATGTTTTTATATTATTAGTAGTAGTAGTTTGAAAGATGGTAGTATCATCTTTCAAAAAACATTTTTTTCACATCTGTAGGACCTTTATGTCCAAAGAAATCGATATTATTTGGAAGGGTCAACGAAAATAAAAAGTAAATTCAAAATGGGGGCTACTCCAATTAATAATTAAATTTAAAATGATTAAACTTCCAAATTTGGGTGTTTTTGTCGATAATATTAAGTATATTTGATGCCGTTAAATTATCGCTAATTCATGACCAAACACACTGTACATGTTTTGCTCTAATGATCATGTCAAAATTCTGCTTGATTAACAATCCAAAAGGATGAATATTGGGATGAATTTTTTCTTATCCACTTTCGAGATGAATGAGAAGCTAAAAAAATAACTATAGAACTTTTCAAGCTTCATCACAACATAAGTTAGAGATGTGCCAGAATATTAAGTTGGATAGAAAACTATTGTGAGTAAAATTATGATTCCACTGATAAATAGCATTTTTACATGGGTGCCCGCAGTTTTATCTACATGAAGAAGAGAAGATGGTACCTTTTCACCAAAGTAGCTTCTGTAAAATCCGGCTCCTTGAACCTGAACGAACACGAATAATTTTGTTAGGACAATTGAATAACAAGTTGAACAAATTTAGTGCTAGATACGGCTTCCCGAAGATGTTCAATGACATGTTTGAAACTTGAAAATTTCAAGCTGGCAAATAATAAAGAAAAAAAATAAAAGAATTAACTGGAATTAACATGCCTGTCGACTCTTCAAGAAACTGTACACCAATAATATAGTCATCTGTTCAAAATAAGCTGAGAAATTCTGTAAGTATACACTTTTTTCAGTATACGAGCACAGTATCTTGAAAATATCTGCTTGCATAAAGTTTCAAAGGAAAGATGAATTCAAATAAAATAAGATAATAGTTTTTAAAAGAACAACATACGAGGGCGGTTTGATAAGTCAGAGATTTTTCGAAGTTCCCGCGTAGTTATTCCAAATGCAACAGTGCTGCCATCAACTGTAATCTATTAGTGGGCAACTGTCAAATTTTGAGCGAACTACGTCATGCAGTTGGTGTTTGATAGCCATTCAAAGCAGACAATCTCGTGAATTTTTGAGAAAATGGAAAAACGTGAATTTCGTGTTCTGATTAAGCATTACTTTTTAAGTAAAAAAATCATCACTGAAACTAAAGAAAAGCTTGATAAATACTACGTGGACTCGGCACCATCAATTTCAATGGTAAAGAAGTGGTTTACAAAGTTGTGGTCGTACCAGCACTAGTAAGTGACGCCGAACGTTCAGGTCGCCCAAAAGAAGTGATCACGCCGGAAATCGTCCATGAAATGATATTGGATGTTCGGAGAATGAAAGTGCGTGAGTTGGCTCATGCTGTAGGTATCTCAACTGAACAGGTACATCATATTTTACACGAATGTTTGGACATGAGAAAACTCTCCGCGAGATGGGTGCCGCGATTGCTCACACTCGACCATAAGCGCAGTCGTGTGACAACTTCAAAAGAGTGTTTAGCGATGTTCAGCCAAATTTTGCGCCGTTTTGTTACTGTGGACGAAACATGGATCCATCACAACACGCCAGAGACCAAGGAACAATCGAAACAGTGGGTTGCTCGGGGTGAATGTGGACCAAAGAAAGCCAAACAGAGTCTGTCAGCCAACAAGGTCATGGCCACAGTTTTTTGGGATGCACGCGGTGTCGTTCTCATTGATCACCTCGAGAAAGGTAAAACAATCACCGGCGAATATTATTCAAAGCTTTTGGACAGATTCGACGTTGACTTGAAGCAAAAACGGCCGCATTTGGCAAAGAAGAAACTGTTGTTTCATCAAGGCAATCCAAGTGTGCACACTTGTTTAGTCACGATGGTCAAAATCCACGGATTAAGATACGAACTGCTACCCCATCCAGCATATTCTCCAGATTTAGCCCCCTGCGACTATTATCTGTTTCCAAACCTAAAGAAATGGCTGGGTTGTAAGAGATTTGAGTCTAATGAAGAAGTCATTACCGAAACAAACGCGTATTTTGAGAGCCTTGAGAAAACCTTTTATTTGGAGAGAATAAAAAATTTGAAAAACGCTGGACTAAATGTATCGAGCTAAAGAGTGATGTAGAAAATTAAAATATTTATTTGCAGCAAAAAATGTTTTATTCAAAAAGTCACGGACTTATCAAACCGCCCTAGTATTCAGCTACAAAAAAACCCACAGGGTTTTTTGCAGACAAAGGTGAATGTACGATTTAATGTTTAGTGCATTCCATTTGTGCATGGAGGTTGGGTGAATCATATCCACCAGAAGTATTGTCAATGATCAAAGCTGTTCATCATTTTCCAATCTCCCTGTGAAACGCAAATTACTCGAATTGCAAATGAACTACGAAGCAAAATAAGCTCATAACAATAATTCATGCAACAAAAATGGTGTATAGCAAGCGTGATATATCCTTCCAAAGCGTTTCATTTAACAATTATACAAAGCAAAGCTATAATAATAAGCTATTCAACGCAACAAGCAGTAATTGGGTGCTATATATAACTCAAGTAGGTATATGAAGATTTACACTTTATAATTGGTTTATATTTACCCTCCAAAAAAATTTTCTATTTGTTGTCAAGGGTGTTTCATCTTTGGCATATATGCGTCCTTTGAGGGGTCCGAATCTGGTCCCAGGTGGAATATATCCTGTGCTCCAGACACCATCACTGGCCTGAAGAAATGTCTTTTGTAGAAAATATCTTCCAGAAAATTACGAAACTTATAATGGTATTATGGTCCATTAAATATACCCACAGGACAGTAAATTTCACAAAAATATAGGGATAATTCCATTATGATAATCAGCAGATGATGTAATTTAATATTATTCTCTATGATGGAGCGGTTTTAGAATAAAAATATAGAAAAAAGTATCATTCATCTTATTGGTAAAAATGATTTATATACAGTAGGTTGCCAAATTATTAGGGACACGACTAGTTTTCTGTAATTTTCAAGTTTATATTAATTTTATGGGCAAATAATTGATGTTAGGTATTGTAACTTCTTCTTTATTTATTGGAGGTTTTTACTTAGACAGAAATATATGGCTGAGATCACAGACCACACCGTGAAGCTAACAGGGTGTTTAACCCTCTCTACAAGGCAGTCCGGATGAAACTGCTCCCCTGGGCGTCAGAGGACGAATGAGCTCTTATCAACCAAAATTTGAAAAGTCGATTGCAATGGGCCGGAAAACACCGAAATATGACAGTTGCGGACAGTTGGAGTCGAGTAATTATGATTTCAATTGATTTGTGGCATTCCTCAATAGTGTTTCAGTAGTAATAATAATATTTTACAGTTATGCTTCTCTGATAAGTCGACTTTTCAAATTTTGGTTGATAAGAGCTCATTCGTCCGCCGACGCCCATGGGAGGAGTTTCACCCGGACTGCCTTGTGGAGAGAGTGAAAGACCCTGTTAGCATCAAGGTGTGGTCTGTGATCTCATCCAAGGGTATGGGACGTCTTTACATCTTCGAAGGACCATGAGGCAGGACCAGAACAGGCGAGTACTTGAAGGTCGGTTCTTACCACAGGTTGAAGAATGGTTTCCTGATGATGAAGAATACGTGTTTTTGCACGACTTGGCACCGTGCCATAAAGCCAGGAGTGTAACAGGATTTCTGGCCGCCAAGAATGTGAAGGTTTTGCCCTGGCCCATTGAAAACCTTTGGGAACTCACGAAACGTGAGGTAACCAAAGAAGTTATCACCACCAAGCGGCAACTGATTGAAACGCCTGTTAGGGTGTGGCATCACAGCCCCAATATGCAGCACAATGCAAACATTTGCAGTCAGAGCATGCTCCGACGTCTGGAAGCCTTAATTGCAGCCAAAGGTGGCATTACCAAATATTAGATTTTTTTAGTTAACCATTCGTCATATTTTATGGAAAAATAATTACGTGTGACTATGAAATGTGTGTTTTTCTGTCTTAGTAAAAACCTCCAATAAATAAAGAAGAATTTACATTACCTTGCATCAATTATTTGCTCATAAAATTAACATAAACTTCAAAATTACAGAAAACTAGTAGTATCCCTAATAATTTGGCAACCTTCTGTAGGTTTCTACAGAATATTTATTATGCTGGTTATTCCTCGGCTTCCTTGAAACCCCTCGGAAGGTGTTAAGCTCGTGCGCATTGAGAAAATCAGTTTTATTATGGGTAGGCGTTGCACCACCTAAGGCATAGTACTGCTGTTGACCGAGCAGGGATGGTGACAGCGACCGAACAGAGAATGTTTTCGCTGGTCGCTGATCGACCTCGCAACCTTTCTTAATCTCGAAACATCCTTGTTGTACTCACGTCTGACTGGGAAGATTTCAATGTCAAATTTCTAGGAAGAGATGCAACTGCTCGTTCAGGAGCATTTGGGTCGACATCCAGGTCAGGAACAATAAATGTCACATGTTTTTCGAAGTCTTCTTCACGAATATTATCGATGTCCAGCTGATCAGAACAATGATTCTCACTGCCATCCATTGTTTCCTGAAAATTAATAAGATATTAGGGTTTTGAAATTGAATATGAATATTTCCGTATATCTCATATTGATTTTTAAATTTCAAATATTTGGACACAATTGTGATACGATATAAATCTTGTAATTTGAAAATACTATTCAAATGAAACACAAACTTCGTATGGGATAGCTGTGAAAAGAATCAAATAATATAAATTCTTTAGAAGGTGAATTCTGTTGAAACCTTAGAAAGGGCATAGAGCGATCAGAATTTTTCTCGGAATTTTCATTCATTGTGGAAATTTTAACTTCAGTGAAATGTGGACATGTGTTGATTTCAAACCTGTGATATTAATTGCAAAAAAACTGACACTTCTAGACTATTTAAAGAATATGTTGCTAAATAATGATGAAAATTGTTATATATTTTTCTAGTTTCACCTTATGCAAAAATTTTTATGCCTTGGTGCTCGTTCTTTGTTACTGAAATTAAGATTATAAAAAAGTTTTCAGGGTATCCAAATTTGAACTATCGTTCTTCAATTATGAATATGCATGAGAATGCTTTTGATCGTATGATGGTCGCCACAGTAATCGATTAAGATATTTTCATTGATATAAACGTCATAAAACATTGAAACAAATCAAACTGTTACTGTTTTATGTAATATTACTAGTCTTGAAAATATTCGCAGACTGAAATTTCAAAATCCCTATAACTCGCCAACCACTCAACCTTTTCGAACTTCAGCTTAGATACTGCGACCAAATATGGAATCTGAAATATTCAAATCTCAAGTCACCAGGTTGAAATTTTAAGATTTTTTCTTTGGGGGATCCTCACCTAGTCTTCATTTCATAATTGAATGCTTAAATAGAAGATAGATCTGATCGAAAATAAAATTTCGAATGGTCATAACTATAGGCTGATTTAGCCCATTTCGACCCTGTACTAACCCTGAAAACATCGAATCTCTAGCTCCTTTCGTTCGAAAGTTGCTGTGGTTTTGGCTGACCGGTCAGCGAAACTCACAGAAAGTTGGACAGAATCTATAGCATCCTTTGAAATCAAAATTGGTCTTCAATTTTATGAAGTTTTGTATATAAATAAAAATAGATACATCTAATTCCAAAACATTTTGGAAAATCCATATTAAACATAGAATAGCTGTACAACTGAGCCGACCATGCACTTTAACGTTCCGAAAGTCGATAATTAATTTCACCTAAACCTGAAAATTTTGCTTCAATAAGTCATCACTCGGAAGATTATTGTATCTTCTCCTATATTATGAGAAAAATAGAAAGAGATTTTCTTCGAACGCTAGGTATTTCATCAAGAACATGTCAACCGATGCAATACCAGTTGGAGACTAAGTACTGTTTTGAGAATATCCACAAATTTAGAGACCTGTGCATTCGGCAAGATTTAACACTCTGATTTTATTTACTGTTACCTATTATTACTTCATAACAATGGGTCAGAAATAGAGAACATTAATCAATTTCATTTCAGTATATTTTTGGATGTTTTTCATTGAATGTACCTAATCGTATTTACCTCTCGCATTTTTGAAGCTTGTAAAGATTGCAGTTTCTCTTCAAGGCATTTAAGACCTGAAAGAAAAAAAACAGAGTGAATAATAATATATCAATTAAACATCGACAGAATGGCTGAGATGAACAATCGTAATTCAAAGAAGTGGAAATGTTTTCAATCATACTTTTTAACCTGCGATTACTGACCTTCATAATTTGTCGCAATATTAAAATACCCTTTCCTTTTCGCGATTGTCACTACTTCGATAGACTTACGTACAAATTAGTCGATTCAAAAATCTTTGTGATTATTTCCGTCTATTTCAGTTATTTAACTGCACTAATATTAGTGCAAGGTTGCATTGCATTACATGAGTATGACGTAGTGTTCGGTCTCTCTCCTATGTGCGTTATGTTTTTGCGATGCATATCCCGTCTTCGTCGTTATAGACCTTGGCAGCGCTTGCTACCATGACTGATCTTTTCGTTCAATGTTAAAACTATTAGATATTGCTTGTTCATGATACGATCGTTCTATTGCGTTATTTCGAGAAGTGCATCGTTCGCTCTAGGATGGAAACCGAAATGCACAATTCATTCTGAATTAATTTTTTCTGATTATACTATTCTTGATCATAATTTTCATTCATTTGAACTTTTTATGTTTTGAGAAGTGATTTTTATCTATTTGCAGGTAAAATCTTCAGAGTTTTCTTTACATATTGGGATTCAGTAATCCGAAACAATTTAAGTTTTGATTCAGTTCTCAAATTTGTTTTATACATTCTGAATACTAATTTCATGAAATCTTATAAGAATCCTTCGAAATCGACTTTACAATTATTATTATATTATATATAGTAGACGATATTCATCTTATGCTCATTATTGTCTGTGAACTGTTTGTGAAACATATTGTCAAATGAATTCATTATTATTAGGCCACCCCTCTGTGGCAAAGGAAAAAATACCTATAGAAAGGAATTCACCAATACGAAAAGTATAAACAGGAAGGCAAAAACGATATCTCTCTTAAAAGATTATGAATAGGATCTACCACCTTACAGGGTTTCTCAGGTGTCACTGCATTCTCAGAAAACTTCTGATGAGGCTGGGGGAAACAGTAAACAGATTCTATGGAGCAGAGGGGAATTGTGACTGAATCTGTTTCCAAAGAGAGAAGTGCTGAGGTGAAGAATTTTCATCCCAGTAATGAAATATCTCATCCCTGCAACCATTTCAGGTTCTGAGATACATCAAGTTTCTGGAACTGGAGAGTACCGTAGACAGCTCAAGGTTTTAGGGGAACTAAAGAACATCAGGTCGCAGTTCACAGATACTTTTTTGATTGAATCTTGAATCTATCTAGGCTATAAGCGAGTTTTCACGTTGAATGATATGAACAATGTAGTGCTGATCAATATGCATTGCAAACTCATCGATTCAATCAATACGCCAATACAAGTTTTTTTTACAATCAACATATATTTAGATCGACATATAGGGTATTTCAGAATAAGGTGCCCAAAATTCCTATGAACTATGGGTCTCAGAGGCATTGTCAGAATCAATTATACGCCAATGCTTTTTTTTTTCAAATTTAAAATTATTTTCGTAATCACTGCGTAATTCACAGTGAGAATGATATCTTTAGTTTTTTACCTCATCAAATATTTCCTGAACGAAAAATAAAATAAAAAAAGAAAATCACGAAATTCTTTGATAAAATCCTAAATGGTCTAGATACAGATTAAAGCGGTGCAGTGTCTTCATTGAAAAAAATGTCGTGCATAAACCACATCGCATTTTTCTTTTCATGATGGAGATATCTCCCAACAAAATTGGTGAATTTCCGTTCGAAAAGCATTGATATAACTCTCCATTATCTACTGATAAGAAGAAAAGTCCAGCCAAATAATCACCCTTTATTCAAACCCATTTCATGATTCTCCTTAGAGAATGTTATTTCAACTAAATGAAAAAGAATTTTATTTTCTTTCTTAGAAGGTAAAAAACTCACAAAACTATTCTCACTGTAAATTATGTGGTGATGTAAGTTCAAGAAAGCATTGGCGTAGCATTTTTTCACCAGATTTATTCACACAGAAGTCTGTACAGATTTCAAAATTGAAAATAAGTACTGATTGAAAAAAATGTGTTTTGATGCTTACTCATAACCTACCAAAACGAAAACAAGAATTCGTTCTTGAATATCAATCCTGTATATCAGAAACAATGCGTCAGAGACCAATAGTCTACATAGGAACTTCATGTCATAAAATCATCCAAAGATGAAGATATCCAATTTTGGGCCTCTTATTCTGAAACACCCAGATTATACATATTGGCACCAATACAGGTATACATATATGCCACAACATATCAAATGAGAGGTCTTCAAATTAGTACATGTATTTTCAATATTCTAATTTCAAAACCGAAGTGGAAGAAGCTGAACAAGAGAGCAAGTGTCTTCGAGTCAAAATATCGAGCATATTCGTTTTTTATTATTTTCATTCAACAGAACCTCTTGAAATTTTGTACATGTGGTAGTTGCTCTATAGACAAGGTAATGATTTTCTGCTATTACCAATCCATCCTCCTTTGTAGGATTTTGGAATGAATCTAAATTAATATGTACCTATATTATGTGCATATCATTCTGAGAAAACGAGTATTCATGATACAACGTTGCGAATTTTTGATTTTGTGAAATTATAAAACATCTATTGTCATTTCTATATCTAAAAGTCAAGGTCATGAAATCATAACAAAGATATCAACAGTGAATAAGTTGATCGATTAAAATAGTAATGAAGCCTAAACAATTCACTGAAAAAACCTCTGAAGTGTATTGAAAATTAAAAATTTTTAACCTTGAGACGAACTTGAAATTCACTTTTCTATAAATATATTCTCTATCACACATCATGGAATATTTCAGCATGCATTAGAAGAGAAAATAGTACATAGTTCACTAGGCTGTAAACAAATTCATTTTTGCCAATTTATGATCCGCAATGATACGAAAATAAATCATTATGCAAAGGTCAAAGTTGAGGCAGTATCATGTAGAAGTGAATGAGCAGACAAATCAAAACCAAATAAAAATAATGTTATCTTGAATGCATCAAAATCTAAAACAACAAACATATTGAGTTACCTTGAGAAAGTCAAACCGATTTCAAAATAGATTCTTTGTTGGGCGTGCTATTCAGTGGAGACGGTGACGGAAACGCAGTATCCGCCATCTTGGTTTTCACTTTTGATGATATCGAACGATTCAACAGTGACATAATGTTTGATTTTTCAGTTTTTGTGAGATTATTTTTTTTCAATGCATGACAAAATTTCATCCCCTCATATAAGATTCACAAATAAGTCCGGGAGAAATTTCAATTCTAAAAATAGAACAATCGATAAAATTTTCATTGTCACCTTTCAATTTCATTTTTGTGTCTAGACAATTCAAGGTATGATTTCAGCATTAATATTTGTAAGGAATCACATAGCATTCAATGCCTACTACACTAGCTGAAAATGTGAGTGAAATTCTGATGAGGAGTATCTTGCATGAACATTACGAAGAAAATTATTGAATGTGGTTTATTTACGAGCGCTAATTGGGTCACTCTCATTTTAAAGTGAATAGATTTCTGGAAACGAATGTATTTTATATAAAAATTTGCAGGTTATATTGATATTGAAAACTCATCACATTTGGTTCCTCAAATAGCAAGAAAAACATTTAATAACTATTCGTGAAATTTCAAAATCATTTACATAGATCTGGTTTGAAAAAAAAAATTTGAGGTGAGTATTGAGGTAGGTGTTCTTGTTTTGCAGAAAAAAATTATATTAGAAATGATAATAATCTTTATAGGTAATTTAGGCTGAAACTGGGTCAATTCGAAAGTGTTCATTATAAATAATTGACATTGAGATGATTTTTTTGATATGAAAATCAATCAAGAAAATTAATTCGTGTATTGCATATAGACAAATATGGGTCATGAGTATTTCAATATACCCCATTTTATGACAGAAGAATATTCACATGTGAGTATTATGATTATATCTTAAGAGAATGTTCAGTCAGATATTATACTCATATTATAACTATTGAAAACAGTCCATGACAATAAATACATCTAGACGAAATTGAAAACTTGACTGGTCAACGAGAAAACCAAAAATAAATGTATTGATGACTCATTTGTTGTTGAGTATATTTTTTCGAACTTCGTTTTGATAGAATAACAAAAATGGATTAATATTTTTAAGGGTTGTCCAATATTTTTCAATTTCAAAACTCTTTCTAGAATAAATTATAGAATTTTAATAATCCATCAAAATTTCGAGAGTGTTGTGGGAATTCCCCCACGTGCTTGTGGCTATAAACATGTCACGCTATACACACCTTTACTTGCCGGCGAATGTTGGAAAATCCGTGGAAATGCACCGAACACAGACACAGTTTCAAACGTCTGGACTCCGACCTAGCACAACACATTCTGTTGTGGGAAATGCAACGTTGCACGTTGTACACCGTTTCCAAGTAATGTTGCCATGTGCGCTGACCTATCAGTTTTCATTGCATTTTATCAAAACATCCCGATTATATGTATAATTACATTTCAAATCTGAATCAAAAAAGTAATTCCACTCAGAAAAACGAAAAAAGAAATATCTAGTGAGAATTCAATTCGGACAGCTTCGATAACTGTTGATGTAATAATAATAAGAATAATGTCGGATTTTTCAAACTAACAATTTCCATTGAAATATCTACCAAACCATACACAATAATATTCGAGTAGTAAAAAAATGTGCTACTTCTTCTGAAATATTAACTATACTTTTGGGAGGATAAAAATTTTGAAAATGTGTCCATCCTTTCCGATCACTTGTAGCTTTCCATAAAAAATTCAAATATAATTGCACTCAATGAAAATCGTAGGATCTATGTTGATATAGATTTCGATTTTCTCACTTGTTAGTCATAAGCTCGGTCCGGAGTAACTAACTTAAGTTTTATGATAAAGATACGAACCAATGGTTTTGAAAACGGTCATTCCAATGAATAATTTGGTGATCAAGAAGAAGTTATTGTCTACAATCAATGCTGCACGAATTCCAATAATATTTTTCCTTTTTTTTTTGTTGCGGCTTGAGAAAACACCTATAATCATAACAGGATTTCGTTCATAAAATGATGATCCAGAAGCGTAATAAGCTTGCAGATAAATTATCAGAAAATTATCTCAAGAATATTTGTGTGAAAAAATTTTCAAATATCAAAATTATTACCAAAACTAGTATTATTACGAATATTCGGTATTCAAGGTCCTTGTCCCATGAATGAATGCAGTTAATTCTTTGTGTTCAGATGAAAAAATATGGAATGTTAGCTACAAATTATACGTACATTCATACAATTTCGTTCATTTCATTCAAGTTCGCGAATTAGTAGACATACTTGATTCGACTCCAATTGCTTTTCAATTAGGCCACAGAAATTGAAATTGATTACTATCCAAAATTATCACCCGTTTCCAGAATTTCATGATACTTCAATCAACAGAGTGCGTAACAGGAGTGAATAAATCAAGAAGTATTATAAAAACTTATAATATTTATTCAAATTGACGAATTACCTGCATAATATTGTACCGTATGGATTAATTTCGAGTATTCTTATTAATAATTCATGAATCAGCTCAGATATCTAACTATTCCACTCAACATTATATCAACAACAGTATTTCCATATAACCCAAATAATTCAAGGCTCCTGAAAAACTTGAATCTTCCCATTACTTTCCTGATAATATTAAGCAACATAGCTAGGTTTCGTATGATTGAGAAAAAACATGTGAATTCATAATTAATAACTAATTGCTCCCATCACGTTGGTAAATTGATTAGAATTTCTAGGTTTGAGTTCTTGTTGAAATGAAACGTTCATTCGTTGTTTCTAAAATTCCATTCCTAGTTATTATGTGATGAAGACGATTCTATTGAATGTTTTTCATTAAAAATAGTACAGACCTAGTGCGACAAACTTTGCATGGTTTAAGAAGCGCCATATATAGAACAGAATATACATATAAGTCTCTTCTAGGAAACGTGCGCATCCACCATTTTGGAGCACTGCGATGCAATTCTGATCGAACTCTGTATAAAACTGAATTGGAACTCATAAATATAAACTCAATAAAGACGAAAAAACTACAAAAATGATGATTAATACTATCAGATTTCAGTTCATATCTAATAATTTGAACATACAGCTTAACCTCATCGTAATAATTTTCAGAACAGAAAAATATTTCACTTAATCTGTCGATATTTTTAGTATTCATTATTTACAGATATCATTGATATTTGAAATAATGAAATGAAAATATTGGTTTGTACATAAATAACAAGCAATTTTCAGTTGTGTCATCACTTCATCTGTATATTCGAAAAGTCATTTCAGTTGAATGAACACCATCGCTTTTACTGAGTTAATCCATAGAAAAATTGGATTTTATCAACTATTTCATCAAATATCAAAAAAATTCCTATTACAGAGCAGAAAGTTCTGGTTCATGATCATGTTAAAAGCTATTGAATTTCCTTCTTAATTTTTCAATTCAATGATTCATGTATCTCTTTTCAGTTATGAGAGAACGGAAATAAAAAACCTTCAATGATTTAATAATTATAAGTGAGTACTGCAGATATCCTAACTTTATATGAGTATAAGAGATAACAACTGCTACAATATATGTCGCTATCATCATTGGATATCAATCTCAAAAAATAAAAGTGAAACTCAGCTACAGATGAATCGATGGAGTTCAACGCCCCATGGAGTAACGCCCGGAAATTGGGATGACGAAATATATTTCAGCAGAACGCAGGTCAAAGAGTGAATTTCCTCATGAAAATAATTCGTTACTTGTGAGACATAATTTTTGGGGGGACGAATATTAAAAGCTTGAGTTTCAATCACTTGTATCCTAAAAAAAAATCAAGAAAGCTCAGAGCAGGTGCTTTAGAGTGTTCGTTCATTAGTGGGGCAATGAGGCTTTTACCTCAAGATTTTGTGAAGGACTTGTGATTGATACTGAATGCAAAATCTCAGCACGACCAGAATAATATTCTGGAAATTTTCAAAAACTGAAAATGTTAGAAATGGACATTAAAAAAATTAAATTGTATATTTCTGATGATGCAATTCTCTTGAAATATCGCATGAACATTCAGTATATTAATTTTGATGCACAAACTAAATTTACTCGAATTGGATACCTTGTTATGGCAATATGGAGATTCTTCTCTTTAATATTTTGATTGAATTTATGGTTCAGATGATGCGATTTTTTTGAAATTTTGCGTTAACTTTCAGTAATATGAAGTTTATCCTTTGAATTTCAATTCAAATATTTTATGGTTTTGTTTACACTATGACCACAATATTCGCATGAGGCTCATTATGAGCATCTTGCATGTGGCCGCGAAATCTCATTTCGATTGGTTTCGTTTTGTCTCAGATATTACAAAAATTTTGAATGGCCATATTTTATGAAACACCCTATACAATTTGGCTGGTTAGTGAACTTAATCTAAGCATTTGGGAACCGAACTCGCCCTGAAATTTCAAGTCTCTTGGACAATCCCTTCGAAGTTATCATGCTAACGGACGGTCGGACGGACAGAATTGAATTTGACCACGTATACATCCACAGTTAGTCGAACCCTATAGTTTGAGACCACTATCGGCTAAAAATTCGACAATTAAATATATTTGGGCAAAATGATATAGGAGTCGTTTAAGTAGAACGAGCGCTCAAAACCAGCACATTCGCCATTTTGTAATACTTAAAAGGCTCATTTTTTGTCTGATAAACAATAGTCCGAATGAAACAAAAGAAGAAATGAAAAACTCAAATATGAAAGAAAATTTCGAGTCTTTCAGCAACTGGCCAATGATTGTTCAATATTGAAAGAAGAGTTCTCGACAGGCGAATTCGCCATTTTGCAGCAACTCAAGTATTGTTTTCAAAGTTGCTGTTTTTCATTAATTCAGAGCAGGAAAATATAGCTCGAATTAATCATACTGCATATTACTACTTCTGAAGTGATAGGTTCTGAATTGAATAATTCAATATGCGTCAAGAAGAATAAAGAATTAGTGCTATTTCTAATATTAGATATGCCACCACATTATTTGAATTGGAAACAGGAGCAACTCTAACTCTTATCTTTTAGACCTTTACTCCGACGTTCCTTTTCCGGGAAAATTGTTGCAGGAGGACGTTGAACTGATATCGATTTTCTGATGCAGTTTCACTTTTATTTTGTATGCTACGAATTTTAGGAGGAATCATCTAAAATTTAGTGAGATGATCAACTTTTTTGAGGGTGAGCCCTAGGTATCTATCGAAAATAACTTGAAATGGACTTATTGGAAAATTCTTAACATCGCTCAATATAATAAATTATGGGACCAGATTTCAATAAGAATCATTTGAATAAGTTTTTGGTGTGAAGAGATTTAAAATTTTGGGAACGCATAATGGAAATTTTATATTGACCAGATTCATCTCAATCTTTATTTGAAATTTTAAAATTTTGAGAGGTGATTTATTTTATGTTATACAAAATCAATTTGAAACTACGCAGAGATTTGTTTTCCGTAAATTCGAAACCAAATATATACCCTGAGAAAAAATATAACTGAAATATTCAGTATCTCTAATATCAATTTACTCTTAACAATTATTGATTTTGTCATGCATTTCTCAAGAGACGGAAAATAAACCAATATTTGTAAATAGATCAAATGATCATCTTTGAAATACTACAGGATCAACCTAGAATGAATAAAATATTTCCACAATTGCGTTCAACTTATTCTGAATATGCTTCTTAACTATTGAATTCATCATTACTTTCATTATACCTATACTGAAAAGTTCTCAAAGATTCGTTTTCATTTAGTGTAAGTACAATTTTGAAACTGTATGCCACTCTTTCATGTTAACGCAATCATTGTAGTAATGAACAGTCAATTTCAAACATTCTTGTTATTCCAAGAAAAGGCTTGTGTTATTTAATATATCGTAAAATGAGGGAGTTTCCCACTTCCATATGATATTGTTGACAAACAAAATAGAATTCAGGGGTGACTAACCTCGCTGACTATTCGAATGAATGGGGAAGGTCCGGGTTTGACCTCAGTGACCTGGCTTAAACACTTTCCATGGTAACCGGCACGCAACTCCACTAGGCTCTTGGATCCGCTATCGATTAACAGTTCAGGAGAATGTCTCAATCAGACAACAACTGCAAGATCTTCCGAAATCATTCGATATATCTTTGTTTACCACTAATAGTCCTTATGTAGTTGAATTAATTCAGTTACCAATTTGTAATCTACATTGATATGGAAAAAATGCTCACAAAAAATTTCGAATTTTGAGCCCAAAGTTGCTCAATGACGATTTTCGATTTTATTTTGAATAAATTCGCTGAGTAATAAAATGGTAACCGACTCTGTGCAAAATTTCGTTATAAATTCTAGGAACAATTATTCTTTCAATAATGTTCTTTCTGTAAGTTTCGATACTTCAGAAATGTTCTGACATATTACATCGCTTTATTTTTTTCTTAAAGTTTCAGATGCTCGATGACTAAATATTTCCTATTTTATATTTCATTCATTTCGCTCAAAGCCTAAATCATCGATTGCAATAAAATTTTGCTGAATAGTTCCTAGATGCAATAATTCACAATCCCATCACAAAATAAATTTGATCTTACAATTAGGCGTATAAATGACGATACAATGATAGTTCAGCAACTCGTCCATTGTGTAAGTAACGCTTTGGATAAGGAGGATCTTGACCATCTAATCTAGTGATGTTATCGATTGCGCTAGTTGATTGCAGTTTCTCATTCCACTGAAATCGTGGGTTTTTTGGGTATCTACATTGCAGCTTAGGTAGGTTGTTGTGTGTATTTCAAAGTGTGTACAGAAAATCTTTCTTTTCTCACGTGATGAATGGGTAACTTTTTTAAGCGCTGGTTCTACTTGAACGAGTGCTATATCGTTTTGCAATAACTTCAGTAATTTTCCAATTCAAAAATGGTCTCAAAGAATTGGGTTCGAATCCCTGATGACGAATCCGTGGCCAAATTCAATTCTGTTCGTAGGACCGTCCGGTCGTTAGCAGATGACTTCCGGAGGGATTGTCCCAGAGACTTGAGATTTCAGGGTAAAATCGGCTCTCACATGTCGCAATTAAGTTAACCAGTAAAATCGTACAGGATGTTCCATAAAATATAGCCATTCAAAATTTTTGTTCTTAAATATCTCGGACGAAACGAAACCAATCGAAATATAATTTTGCGGCCTAAGATGCTCATAATAAACCCCATGCAGAATTTGTTGGCCATAGCGTAAACGGAACCATAAAAGTTCAATTGGAATATTGAACAGAAGATATACTGAATATTCATGCCACATTTCTATCATCATCTAAATCATTGAATTAATTTTTTTTTAATTTTTGATTTTTACTTATGTCATTTTTTGGATAATTTTCAGAATATAAATTCCGATCGTACTCAGATTTTGCATTTATATACTTAGCATGAATACAAAATT